>DWJQ01001961.1:0-10239 GCA_018248915.1 Hesperia meskei straton | reverse complement strand
CAACGCAGTAAACGATCAATATTCGCTTCAATCACGTAGACTTGTCAAGTGCGCTTGATCGTCTCGGGGACCCATAACTGAACTAACAAGCTTAGCCCCCATTTGAGTGTTGTTCTAGGTCGGTGACAGTAACTGTTGTTATGGGAGTTTTTCACGCCAAAGAAATAGATATCTATTTCGTTGATATTAAATTTAGAAATTAAGGTCCTATAAATAAATTAATGGGGCAAAATACTGTAAATGTTCGGTGTCCAAACTTAGGCTGCAAACAATAATTCTTTCTAAATACCTCATTCCTACGGCGTCCGGAATATCAGATCAGAATTCTTTGTTTACAAAACTGTGTAGGATAAATTGGAACAGTCTACTAATCTTAATGGATACGACTTTGCTGTTGTACACAAGAATCAAAACATAAAACCATCGGATTCTTTGATGTGAACGGCGCCGTGACGCATAATGTAACACGGAACATGATTTTTTTTATTATACACGTTAAATGAATAGTATGAATACCAATCTTTGTGTGACTTTTAAAAATTACTTTATAAGATTTTTTATCACATCGTCTATTTTGTAGCCAACAGCTTATTATTTTATTATTTCAATTGCTTTGATCAATTTGTACTTTCTCTTACCGCACTAACATAATTATGCGCACAAACGTATTTATTATTATCTCACATCAGATGGGTTGGCTTGAAGAGATCTCTGTTAAAAAGAGACAAGCTCGCCTTTGTACAAACTTTTCAGAATTTAATTTCTCATATTTTGTGTACAATCAAGTGTTAGATAAATAAAATATACTGTCCCAAATTTCACAGATTGACAGCTGTGATGTGTGAGTGAATGATTTTACTTTAGATTTTATTTAATTTAAAAGTTATCAAACAGCGAAAGAAAAATCCTCTCTTGTTACTGGTTAAGTAACTTTAGTTACAAAAGTGGACGAAGGGAATTTGACGTATTCGGACGAAATAATTAACGAGGAAATTATAAGTAAGCTGGAAAACATATGAAATAAAAATAATTAACTTTTGATAAAAAAAACTAACCGACTTTAAATACATATTTAGGAATACCTCAATAATTAGTAATGATAATAATAAACCTATGTGAATAAAATAACATCCAATGGTTATGGTTTTCTTCATGAACTTAATTACATAATTTGTATGCTTGTGGTGTATCAAGAGAAGTAATTACTCACAACTGTGGGATCCCTTTATCTGATAAACATTGTAACTCTACCTCCGATGTTTTGTACGTTTCTGGGAGGTACCTATTTAGGTGTTATTATTAGAATTAGGATCACTCAAAAGCATTTCAGATGAGATGTCAACTAGTTAGTCATCTAGACCCGTGAAACATAATTGTGATTTGAAATTTATTTCAATAGGTAGTTGAAATTAAATAATTAATTTTAGACATCAGCAAACATTACAAAATATAACAAATAGTCAAACATAAATCGGATTCAACAAAAGTCACGAAATCTAATATTTAAACAATAACGTAAAATAAGAGGTAAACAAAATCACACATAATAATATGATTTTGGATCGTATGGGGATTATTAATAATGATAACAATTTTGTTGCCATTTGCTGAAAATAATAGCAGTAAAACAAACAGAGCTGTTGTTGAAAAAAAGGATAATAGTTTGTCCATTTTTACCAATCCTTCAGTTTGATCAATTGATGTAACGAATGACTTTGGCAAATGGCCTTTTCTGCATCCGTACGCAAATGTTTGGTATTTGGATGTATTTATCCAACCGGTTTGCTACCAAAAACTAAATTTAATTGTAAAATTTAGAAATATCCTAAGAAAAATCCGTATCCTTTATCGAAGAGCCAGTAAGTAAGGAGTGAATTCCCTGCTTTTATAATGGCACGTCAGCCTTTAGTGTTCTATGGGGGATGGTGTAGATATGGTAACAATTTATGTGTTTCGATTCCCTATTCACTTAATACATAATTGCACAGACAAGTTACAATTTCCAAGAAAAAAACTTCATAAACAACTTTTTTATCGTTTAAGTGCAGTGGCATATTAGATACAGTGCTTTCCAACGTTAAATTTTATCGCAAGTAATTCATAAATAATTCATACATCCCGTGGGAGACGTGTCAATAAAAAGCCGGCATAGTCGTAAAATTTGGTGAATTACTTCGACCTCCCTGAGGATATTTTTCCAATATGACGCAATATAAAATTTCCATAATTAAATTAGACGGCTATTAAAATCAGATCTATGTTGATTTATTTATTACACGTTTTTCGGAAAGTCCGTTAAAATGATTATGTTTGTGTAGTTCAGTTGTTTCATTGAAATAAAATGTTTATTTTCTGTATTTAAAGTTATTTCTAGGTCACTTGGATGAGTTTTTTTTGGAAATAAGTAGCGTTATCCTTTGCACCTTAACTTTAACCTCTGTACCTTTATTTTTGTACATAAAACTTATTACTTTACATCAGTAGGTATTTATATTGTGTAAATTTTGGGCATTAAATATACGGCTATACCAACTCGATAAAGTTTTATGCAAATATTATTCTTCCAATTTTCGAATTCGTTCCTGTGGCTCATTAACAAAAATTGCTGATGATCAGTATGTACCTATAATGGCAGCCTCTTCAATTTAAATGGCAAATTCAGGGTATACGCTCTCATTTAGCTGCTCTGCTGATAGTTTAATGATGTTTGGTCCTAGGTCTACGGCACTTAGCCTGGTGCGCAATCTCAATGTATCAAGATTATGCACGGCGGAACTCGGACGGCAACTGTCAAATCCAATTTAAGGTAGTCACGCCTGTTGATTCCTATATAAGGGACTGTACAGAGTTTGTGAACGGAGCTATAATATTTTTGTGCGCAAAATATTAGAAGGGTTACTCCTTTTGTCCTCCTCTCATTTACAATAGCTTAGCAAGACACCTTACTCGTAATAGTTAAATAATGGCCACACTATTGTTTTCTTTTCCTTCTTTTTTCTTGGACCTCATTCATCTTATACCTTGATCAACTCCTCTTAATTACATAAAGTACCGTGTAACTGAAATATTCACCATGAAAAACGATAACACCTCCTATTAGAACCTTGTATATTGCAGGTTTTAGTTCAACGCCTCTTTCATGTGCTTTTGTGACATTTTGCACTCGTCCGACATAATTAACTATAATAGCACAGTTGCACGAGTGCCGAGCGCTGTATAATTAAGTCATAAACGTGGGGTTGTTCGAAAAGCAAATGTGGTATCTTTTTGAATAAAGCATTTAAGATATATGTACTTTATCCTTCAGTTAGTAAATATTGGAGCTTCCAAACAGCTCTCTGAGTTTGGCAGCAGTGTGACAAAGAACAGATTCTTCCGTGGTTAACGCAGTGATCTTCTTTCAATATTCCAAGTCATCATCATCATCATCATCATCATCATCATGTCAACCCATCATGGCCCACTATTGAGCATGGGTACGTACCTACTCAATAGTACAGTACGGTAGGGTACGGGCAGCGTTGCACTGGTGACTCCCCTGGTGTGCATAGGCGACGATGACCACTTACCATCAGGTGGCTCGACTGCGTTTACGTCAGCCCTTCAGGCAATAAAAAACGGGTCTTTTTTCAGGGTGAGAAAGTTATAAATGTATATGTATAATATAGGCACAATGGGACAGATAGAGCATTAGAAAGCCAAAACATAAATTACTTATCGCCTTATTTAAAATAATAGCGTTCATAGAACATTATTCCGGAGGATATACATTTTCCCGGATAATAAGGTATTCTATTAATTAATTTGTGGCGTCACCGAAGCCTGAATCGCGCTATCGAAAATTTGTCGATCGCCCACATATATACCACGCCTCGAGTACATTCACTTGGGGCTTCGGCCACCCCCTAGGCATGTCGACTCGCCTGGCGGGAGATCTCCCTTTGCCGAAAATTCAAGTTATAAATAATGCATGGGCGAATATTCATACAAATCCATTCAACCATTTTTACTTCATTACTAATCTAGTCTGATAACAAAATCTTCGCAGTAAATGAGATATCTTATCCCACGGGAAAGGATCGATTTCCCGGGATGAATGCACTATAATAGTTAATTTCGTACGGGTTATAAACTGTGAGTAAAATTTCATCCAAATACGTAGAGAAATTTTTACTTACCTAATTGAGTCACAAACACAAATCATATGAATTTTCACTCTAATAACATACAGTTTATAAATCGAATTAATATATTGCTTAATAAAATACGTCAATAGCAAATAGTACAAGATTAATAAACATCAATCGGTTAGTCGATGGACCCGTATCGGATGAAAATGAGGTCGCTAATTGCAACAATTTCCCAGTTAATTAATAATATCAGGTTTTCGCCGCCGTCCTACAAAATTATATGCCTATTCATACTCAATTTTCACACTAACGACGTGTCGAGAATAGGGATATTTTAATCCCCGTATCTCTCTGACAGGTTCTCTCTCTTCGTTCTCTCACTGCCCTAAGTTTGACTGGTAGAGAATGTTTTAGCATTAAGTCCGCCTTTTGTTCCATTACTTTTGTAAGGTTCAATAAAGAATAAATAAAAAAATAATGTAATCTTGTAAATTTTTTAAACTTTTTCAAGCCGGATTCAACTTTGATTTCAACACGGATTTCACTAATGTACTGTAAGCTTCCGGGGTAACATCTTATTGCCATCAGTTCACGAACTAAAAGATAGGTAGGTCAATTTTAAGAGTCCCTTCTATAAAATATTCGACACAAAAATTCAATAGTACACAAAGCTTAGTAAGGGTGGAGAATGAACTTTCACTAAAAGATGAATATGTAATTTTAAAAAATTCGATAAGCAATTCTTGGAAGAATAGAATTTAATATGAGGCCCTTGATCGAACTGAGGAGCAACATTTTGGTTGGGGTAGGGATAGTGAACGTTTGGGGTACTTTTTTGTAAAGTAGGATGCTTCCTAAAATGTCTATATACTCGTATTTACAGTTACCCACAATTTCACAATTTTTAATTGTAGATCTACTTTACACAATTTTAGGTGAAAGTTACGAACACAAATGAAGTTCAAATCATTTAAAATTCTTATCACAAGTACGCCGCCTTTATACAACCCTCTCTTTCCTGCCTAATTAATTTTGCTCCCTTTACTTTCTCAGACATACTTTCTCTTCTGATTATTCTAATATAAATTAAATTTTTCATTAAATTTTGTCTTTAACTGTTGTAACGTTTGGTTATTTTAATTTATCATTGTGCACCATTTTAATTCCAACGCTAAGAAAAAATATCGTCTCAAGGCAACATCGCAAAGTTGCTTTAAAATTTAATGAACGGCGAAAAAAACCCAAAAAAGACATAAACAAGTATTAAATCTATTAAGTATTAGATCGCTCTATAGCGATAAAATCGCCTTTTGTACTATAACTCAAAAATTTTATACCTAATTGTAAATGTTACCTATTAGTGTGTGCAATAAAGAGTATTCTAAAGAGTATTCTATAGATTCGGATGCATTTTTCACTAATGTTTTGCAGTAACCGCGGGGTAACGTTTAATTTCCGGGCTTTTGAAACATTTATTGAGTTTAGTTACAGAAAATTGTAGGTATTTGTTGTTTTTCAGCTATTGGTTTTTGTCACTTCTCACGTCGTTGCATCTTCTGTGGATAACTTAACGATGATTTTCCATTTGTGGCGGCCTTCAGCGATATGTGAAAATTGGAAAATATCGGTTGTTTTGCAGTTTATTAGATGTATCCAATACATGGAATAAAAAAAGGCCAAATCTCTGTCGCGTGACCATTTCTATATTTGTCCTTGGACCACAAGTCGCAACCTAACATTGGTTTGGAGTCCTGATTAGTGTGTCCGAAATATTTGAGGTTTCTTATTTCCACGGTTGACAGTACAATACGAACTGAAACACGTACGTACGTATAATATCGTCATAGCTCTCAACCGCTAGACATATTATTAAATGGGTTGAACCCGACATGTTGAAATTCATTTCTAATTCATGACAGCAAACTGTGCGTGGGTAATTTGTATGGGAACAAAGGCATACCCTATCTCGGCCTTTGTGAACGAAAAGATATGTGCTCGTTAGGATGTTAATGAATTAAGAGGCTATACATCCGACCGGCGCAATTAGTCACATTAGAGGGTTTTTCCCGTTGGCTCCCATTCCCGTTCTCACCCGTCCCACTAGACCCCGAATTCCGATTTGACAGATAACGTCAAAAAAAATTGGATCTAATTGAAATGATTTTTATTTTCCTCCTGTCTGAAGATCCACACTATCTCATTTTATATTAATGTAACAATACACTATGCCCTGATTTATAATATGATCTAAAGTTTACTATAACACACAAATATATAAATATTACACTTTGTAAAGTTAGTCATACCTACATTAAATTTTTAAATAACCCACTTTAAAATCGATAAGTAGATAAAACTTAAAAATTACCCACTACTTTGATAAATTCAAATTCAAATCTTTATTTCTTCGAAGTAGGTTTTTACAAACTCATTTCGAACGTCAATTAACGCTATCGGCATCGCTTCAATAAATCCCTACGGTTAGTGGTCTTGGAAGAAGAAGCGGCAAGAAGATAAAGATCAATAGTAACAATTATCTTAGCGACACTTCTATTATAGGTTTTTACGGGATGCTCAAAAATCAATACAATTTGACTGATATTATATAGAAGCAAACGTTTTGTAATAACGTTATTTATTATACAAGACTCTTGAACTCCACTTGGAGAGAACTTCAAACACAAACAATGTCAAAGTACCCTTATCAGAAGTATTCCTTTATATGTTGCAAAGATTCCACAGATACTTGCAATATCAAATCATTCAACGCTCAACGAGGTTCTCCAACGAGTTTCTCCATACCACGGCGTTCTTCCTTGTAATAAATATGTTGTCTGGCATTAGCTGTATGTTATCCTGGTAACATAATTGAAAAAGTTTTGACAAGGGTTAACAGAACTGGTCTGCAGTGTCTTGCCGTAAATTACTCTATTTATCACCTCTAATGTATTATCAAAGCGGAGACAGCGGAGAACTGTATATACCCATGTACCCAGACTAATAATATAAATGCGAATGTCTGTCTGTCTGTCTGGAACGCTTTAAGACTTATTCACCGTGCACCGGCCCGCTTTGGATGGAATTCGGAGTGAAATTAGTTCAAGTTTCATGGTCACCCAAAGGCTACATTTTGCTGTTTAAAAAGCAACCCCTAAGATATTAAATAGCCGAAAGTTTGTATGAAAAATCTAACCGCTAGAGCGATTTCAATGAATTTTCTCAGAACATAGTAGGTAGGTGACGCAAGGTCAATCGTAGGCTACCTACTTTTTTCAAAAACCAACCTAACCTAAGGGGCTGAAATTAAAAAATATATTGAAGTTTCCCGAAGCGAAGCGAGGGTGCTCTCTAGTTAGAAATAAATAATAATTTTCTTGAAGTATAACATTAAAAGGAATACTGCACGGGGTTCTTTTTAATGTTCTCAATGAAGTCTGCCAGTCGGTACTTGATTCGCATTGCTGGATTATGGCTTCTATGCGTCACATTGTGAAAAGAAAGCTGACGTGAATTGAAGATAGCATTATTGTGTACTTATTATAATGCTTTTTTTAAAGAAAGTTTTTTATATTAGCTTTGTTTAAAAACTACTTTTTATTTAAGATTACGTTTACAATGTTCATCATGAACATAAAATATAACAAATTTTTATGCGCCAAATGCTTTTCACGTAAAAAATAAAAAACTTTTTTTGGGAGCGGACTGTCAAAGTTACCCCTAGGAATCAGTTACCCCGATTGACTGTACCTATTTTATGTTAGGTACTTTTATTCCAAATAGGTTTCTTGTCAAACTATACAACGTGGGCTTTTTTAATTTCTGGACATCGCATCGGCTCAGGATATGATGTACTGAAATCAGGGTTCTAAGCCAAACACACAACCAACTCCGTTTATTGAATGACACTGTCTGGCTCAGTATAAACTCTAGTTTTATTTTAGTACTCCAACATGTTTGATTTATTTCGCGTAAGTAGACCATTACATTAAAGTACACTTTCTTTAGCTTTTTTTTTACTTGTCAAGGACTATTAGAGGTTTACGGGATTTAAATTTTATGAAACTTTTACGAAATCTCACTTCTCAACCGCGCTAAACATTCTTTTTCTTATTCACTACTTTGACAGATCTGCCTCGTGGGAACCCGTCAGCACAGATAATAGATTCACTATGAATCAGCACGTACCCCAGATTAAATCAAACAAATATCATAGATTAATTATCTCCGACGAGTTTAAGATTTGTTTTTCTGGCAAAATATTTATTAATGTAATTTTGCTAATTTGTCCGAGTATATGAATTAGGTGTACATATTTTGATAAAAGTTACATTAAAAAGATCGACCGGGTGAGAAAACTCTGTGAGCTACATAAAATGCACTTGTCAAGTTAGATCTGACTTCCATGATAGGTATTCATCTCGAAACATGTCCAGCATTCCTGCTCTAATGCCGGTACTTGAAATTGTGCGTAGCAATCTAAGCTATAACTTTTGTACAAAACTCTATTTCGGAAACATAACTAAATACATAAGTTATTTTCTACTTAACACAAACGTTTAGGGGATAAATTTTCGTAAACATTAAGATACTTCAACAATTAAAAAAATAAATATAGCATCAATGTCCTTTCAAATCTTCTATAAATTCGAATTAGTTTTAAGTTCATTAATCTTAACTCTCGAGATGTACAATTTCTGTTTTGGTCTTATAATTTCGAAATTATACTTACTATGAGCAACGAACAAAAGTATACAAACAAAAACTTAAAATATTTGTGTCTTATCCATGGTATCCTAATCATTCCAATATTTCATCTCATGTGCAAAAATGGGCCTACCTTACTTAACCTCCTTTTTGTAAGACGTTCAAAAAAGCGAAACCCATTACGTTTTTAATAGTAGGTACCTACCCACTGACATAGAAAAAAAATAAACGTTTCAACGTTCAAAGAGTAATTAATGATTATATTGGGAAAGGTTGAAGCTGTATTGTTTGAGGTTACTTTTCCTCTTTATCGCATACTAAAATAAGCTTTGCTTTTATAGTACATTTAAGGGGTCAAGGTTCAGCCAGGGTTCAGCACAACTGTACACCTCCCAGCATAGTAGAATCTTTTTATAAGAACTTCGTTACCGTACTCCTACTACCCTCTCTACGTACGTGTCTCTGATATCGGTAAAGCATTGTACAAATTCAACATCATTTTATTAGATTGGTCACACTACAAGAAATACTTAATAATATAAGCATAATTATTATTATGAGTTTGGGATTTTTAAGCCTTTTGGGTTAATAGCGCCTTATCTTGCTAATTTCGTTGAAAATTTTATTCATGTGAATTTGTTCTTGGATTCCCTGATAAGAGTAACATATTATATCTTTGTCCAGGCCATCGCCTATCTAGAAACTAAAAATGACCGTTTCTCCGTTTTGATGTGAAAGAAGAACAAACAAACAAAGACACTTGTTCCTTATAGCATTACTTCAGACAATATTCCTACGGTGTTGAAGGCAAATACAAAGGTGTACATATTTATCTCTGATCGCGGCTGTCCGATGGATGCGGCAGAAATTATATTGACAGCGCATTGCGGTACAGTGTTGGTCATTAAAGTCGTGTGTGTACCGATATTGCATTTCTCCGTGATGAATACCAGTATTAAAGTGAGCCGGTTTATTCATTCGGTGATAAATTCGACCATGAATACTGTCATAATATTAAATACCGACTATCAACTTAAACTTTTCTTGATGTTGAATTGAATGTTCAAACGTAAAATGAAGTCGTTTTTCCTTACTTTTTTATGAAAATATGAAATAAAGGGTTAAGTTTTTTGTATGGTATATCCTTACGGTAACAGTAAACGGGCGTCATCTGTCAACACGCAACAACAGGGAAAAGAACGATATGTTACTGATAAAAATAGAATGGTGAAACTTCTTATAACTGGCTGTACAATATGGCAACTGAAAGATGGTTAAAATACTTATAGCTAATTATTGAAGCGTTAAATATAGAACTACAACCATACGGATGTATGTTGTATCACTACATAGTATAAAACAAAGTCGCTATTTTTGTCCGTCTGTTTGTCTGTTTGTCTGTATG
>DWJQ01001960.1:0-10240 GCA_018248915.1 Hesperia meskei straton | reverse complement strand
ACCGTCATAATCATCGCAAGTGATATGGTTCATGTCGATTGGCCACTTGCCAGAATCCAGCATTGATCTGGAAATTCATATAACGCAACACTCACGGAATAAACCAGGTTATAATTAGATGATCTAAATTACGACGTGGTGTACTAGAATGTATAAATAAGTGCACGGCAGACGCTAATAGAGAGGTTATTACTTTATAGCTAAGAACGTCCTCAATGACAGGTCGAAGTAAAACGCAGATGTGATTTCAGGTTCGCCGTTCATGCTGTAAGTTGTTTTAATTTTCCCCAGACGATCTCTGCTCTTCGCGTCGGGAGTTGGTCTCATGTAGACGATGGTCGCGTCCTTGCATCCGCAACTTATGTCGCCCTTATCCAAAGACAGGGCGAACCACGCTGTTTTTCTGCCAAAATACTGATTTTCATCGGCAGCATCCAATACATTCTTTATGGTCCTTAAATTCCCAACGATAAAAAAGTTGACTATATCCAGCTCTCGAAGACTCCTCAGTTGCGTTTTGATGTCATCTTTATTGTAACTCTTGACCGGCGTTATAACGTGACGCGTAGGAATATTTTGCAGAAGCGATTTATATTTATGATCCATGACTGCAAAATGAGTCACCAAATAAGTTTAAACATTTAGCAAGGTGTTGCTAAGTGATATTTACACGTGTCATTAGTCATTATGATTACTAACCGAAGTATTCGTCGAAGATGATGGCCGCATTGGTGATGTCCTGCTTAGTGACGATCGCTCTGATAGCCTCCGGAAGAATATCAGCAGGAGGCATGACTTGCAAAAGAAATCTCGTTTGGTTGGCACTGAGAGTTCGCCACTGTCGCAAGTCGCCCGCTTGGCCAAACGATCCCGAAATAGTCGGCAGGGCCAATGCTGCTGTAAATGACTTTATGGTCTCAGAGCCCACTCCGGTCATGGTGAAATCTAGTACAACGTGGGGAGGTTTGTTGGCCGACAACATGTCGTTGTACTTTCTGCAAACTGCAATTTAACACAATAATTAATCATTACAAACAAGTTACAGAGATATTGTTTACTTAAGTAATTGGTAATTTTTTATTTGCAATCAATTGACCGAGTCGGAAAGTTTTGCTTATTGAATATTAAAAATAACACAGCAGTCAAGTTAATATTTATGTATACGGAATAATAAAATATTTGGCTCTGAGTAAGTAGGTATTTTACAATCGATGAAGAGGATGCATAAATTGAAATAGGTAATCATAACAAAGACATAGACAATAGTAAATACGTACGTGTGACATGTAATATAACACAAGTCATTACCAAGACACTTGAAAAATGCAGTGCAGGGTATGATGAAAATGGAGATTTGATCAACGAAGTGATTACGTGAAAATTTTGAGACCCATTTCAACAAAAAACATTTGAAATCTTAAATGATATAATACTAAATCGTGCATAGTAAAACGTAGAAGCGGGATAGCATGAATGAATGACAATAAAATGGAACTAAGGGAAGGGTGTTAAGGTCGGCGGAACCCGCTCCACGGGGTTCCGATTGCTATTTCATTTTATTAACCTTATTTAATTCATCAAGGACAACCACGCTTTTAAACTCGCCTCCATTACAGATTTAATTAAATCTCAGTTTTCATTGTATCATTGCATTTGCAACATCATTTCAGCGCGTGGCGGAATCGAACCCAGTACAACTCAACTGATTTAGTGTCAACTAAGCCAAATAACCAGATGTTTGCATTGCTTTGATTTTTCTATTCATTATTATTACCTACTTACCATTTTCAAGGAACGCCTTCGCATCAGTCCGATTTCCTACAACAATGATAGGGTCTACAGCGAGTCCCAAACTGGGATTCCGTCTTACGAACTCCTTCGCTACGTCAAACGATCTTTCGGCCAAAACATTGTTCTCCTCATTTACCAATACTAAAAAGAAAAAGTTATTGAACATAACTTCATTACCATTAATCACAACTTCATTCACTCCAGTTTACTTCTACCTTTATACTTACATACGTTGATGTTTTGGGTCGTTTGCGAAAGTGATAAGCCTGTTATCGACAATAGAAACTGAACGAAGAGTAAGGACCGCATATCTTCAACAATATCAGTCCCCCGAACGTATCACTGATATACAGAAACATGAACCGGTTATCGTACCGGCCATCTATTCAAGGCGCACTGACATTGTGTCGGCACGAGCCATCGTCACTAGTGGTGTTTACTGTCTAGTATCCAAGGTGATGTTCGGCCTTGCCCCGCCCTATACCATCAAATTAATGTATTACCGTCGCTGTGTACACATACGAGCCAATAAGTAGTAATCATGTTTTCTGAAACCATCGATCACTGTTGTTATGCTGCATATCTTGATAGGAATCGATACGAGCCAGACAACCCAGTCTACAATGAAACTATGTTCCGTAGTTTGAACACTAAAGGATTAAAAAGTTATCCACTAGAATAAAAAAATATTTTGTCAATTTATTAAAAACTTAAAATGTGGAGTAAATTTCGTTAATATTACCTAAACATATTTTAATTTAAAAATTCATTCCGTGAAACTATTACTAATTATAAAACCAGCAGCATAGACATTAAATATTTTAATCATGTCGATTTTAATAATGAATCATCAACAGTTTTTTGGGAAATAAGTACAAATACAGTAATTGTTTGGACTATTTTATTGCCAGAAACGTTTTACAAACACTAAACTCACACTTGAGTAGTGTTAAAACTGTACATACTACTAAACGCTAATACTAAAAGTACTTTACGAAACAGTTTGAAAAATTTAGAGTCAAGTATTAGAAAAAGTTAGTCAAAATCTTATAATCATCCCTCACTCAGAACACAAGTGTTACTTTGCGTAATAACATGAAGATTCGTATCCACAAGGATTATCTTACAATCAAAGTTTGTAATCTATCACATTTAAATAAGGAAAATAAATACGAAAAAAATATGGATAAGAAAAATAGAAGTCCCATAGAATTACAAAATAGCACACGCAGAATTAGTATGTCAATATGAACTATCACCTTATTTGTCAACTTTGAACTTTAAATTTCAATCTTAAAATTAGTGTTGCAATGTGAACTCTCAGTGAGAACAAGCAAAAGTGGATATAGTTTCGTTAACTAAACATGAAACAATACTTCTATTTGCATTTTGAATGTATAAAATAAACACATGGTGTGACATCACACAGATCGTTAAGCCGTTTTAACATAATGAATCATGTCTTATAATTTGAAAATGTCAAAAAAGTGCTTATAATTATTATACTTCTATTTGAATTAATGTTTAATTTCGCATTAGTGAGTATTGTAATCATAATAGCTTCAGTTAACCAACCTATAACACAAGTCTCCACTTCAGCATTTCGTTCACAATGCAATCCGTAACCAAGTCAAAGGAATGTTTAAATGGTTAAGTAATAATGCCTATGAAATATATAAATGTGCGACATTTAATGCTAACTTAAATTTTAATTTACAACTGAATTAATTATCTAAACACTTTAATCAATCTTAGTTCACCTAAAAATCCTTGTATTCGGAAGCTGTCATAAATCGTGTCGTTCACAGAACGGATTGTGAATCAATTTTCACCGGGGTGAATTACTTTGGCAGTACTCTACTGGCGGTATTTCCGGACACCGATGCGTATTATATCAATTCAATAACCCATCTACAAGTCTGCTGAGATAGACACCGATACACAAAACAGCATTCAACACCAAATCCAACTTGCAATCGATCAGTTCACTGCGATGCACATCTCAGATGTGTCTGACAGTTATATTAAATTTACAATTTACAGGTACTTTTCAGGTAATTGAATACACAATGTATTATAAACCTAAAGTTAGCGGTCCCAATAGGGCCCAACTCGTACAAAATTGCAATATTGTATAAAAACTATGGTTTTGGCAGTATTGAAAATTGTATATAAAAATGGGATATGTTTGGGGGGAGTTGAGCCCTAATGAACGTGGATGCATTGCAGTAAACCAAGCTGACGATGAGGAAGCTTAGGCTGCGGCTTCTTCGGCCTCCGCCGGTGCCTCATCTGCCACCTTCGCTTTCTTCTCTGAGGCCTTCTCTTCTGCATCTCCGTTATCTGCTGCAGCTGATTTCCTCTTTACAGCTGATTTTTCTGTAAAATTTACAAAAAAATATTAATAAATTGTTTCATAATGTTTTGGTAAACATCTCTTTTTTAATATCTACAATGGTCTAATAATAATACAATTGTATAGCTATAGATAGTAAACATATTCAAATAAATACCTACCCTATTTTTCCTTATCTGCTTTTATACCTACTTAGTATCAAACTCAGTATATAAGCAAGGAATGAAAGTAATTATATATGTACTGAAATATTGTTAATTTGAATCAAAATTAGACATGTTACGTTACTAACCTGTGACTGCATCCCCGTTCTCACTGGCATCATTGCTCTCATCTTCATCTTTGCTGTCACCGTTCTCCGCAGGAGTGTCTTCATCAGCAGCATCAACGTCCCCATCCCCATTCTCTTCTTTGCCGTTGGTCTCCGGCGCCTCTGCTACTTTCTTGGCTGGGGACTTCTTGACTGGAGATTCCTTTGCCTCCGTCGAAGTGACTTCCTCGGTTGCTGCAGCGTCCCTGAAATCAAAGTTATAAACAGTCAACTTCACATTCTCAGTGTTTGTATTTGATATTAGTTTCTAAAATAAAACTTTATACCTGAGATAGTGATTATTATCAAAATCAAACATACACAATAAAATGTAGATCAGCTTTGATTGATAACTTGCAACCCATCAGCTTCGGTTTATTGACCTTTTTAAACAACAATAGTTATTATAATTATTATTTAGATGTCTGGGCATACGGAACAAGTATTGTAAGAAGTATTGTAACATCTATTGTAGCCATCCCAGTTTTAGTTAGATCTGGTCCCCCAGGCCTACAGTCTTAATAAACCGTAGTACGTTTCCGGGGTCCATCTCTATAATCAGGTCAGGTTTGATTTCAATAGTTATATTAGAAGTAAAAGTTATTTCTTCAGTACGCTATTCCACAGAGCGTAAACGTACCGTAAACGGTTAATACGACTTACATTAATTATGCATGTAACCTTTAACGCGATTGCAACGAAAATCCTTGTTATGTAGGTAACCGACGCGACGTCATTAACTATAACATTGAATCTCGGGTTTCAACTGTTTATCCTCTTACTTCCAGTAATAGGTTAGGTACTTAGGTGTTTACGTGTGAATGTATGAAGAATAACAACCTACCTAATGTGAAGTACCCATGTAAGTGAAATTGACAAAGTAAACCATATGCCGTAGTCGTTACGATCGCATTTATGTTCTAGATTTTATAGGCTCGGCGTTCCAGTTAGCGATAACTACAGGTGGCTTGGCGGGTACAGCGAACAACTGACGATAGAAAAGGAAGTGTGGCGGAACAAAAACAAACTGTTGTCGTTGCGCAAGGTTGCATGTGGGAAAGCGTTGCGAGGAAATCGAACGTAATCAACGCTGAATGAATACGTTACTCGCTCCAGTAGATCGCCTCGAGAAACGAACTCGAAAGAGTTTTAAAAATAACTAATGACAACACGCGGCCCTCGCGATAACGTAACCGCCGCTGCCGATGCAGAGTTGCAAAACTTCGGTCGCAGCGAATTCGGAATTTGAAACGAGCGCGCGCCGGTGACGCTACCGCGCCGGCACGCGGCGCAGCCAGCGCCATCTTGATTCTTGAACAAGCGACCCGCGCCCGCCAGCGTGCTTTCAATTTCCTCCTCACAAAACACATTTACACTCATTAAAACGACACCAACAAAATCCAGACTTATTGATTTACAATTAAAACACGACGCACTAACCCTCCTCTACATATTAACCACGTAACGACTAACTAACCGTGGCAGGTACTTTCCCGCGTGTAATCAGTCGGCGTCTATAGTACATCAATAACCTTCATAAAGCTAATAATACGCGTACTGACCCTAATAAAGTATGAACAAACGTTGGATAGATCGACTGATACTACATAAACTTCAGTAAATTGATAAAACCGCGTAAAACATAAAAAAGGAAGCCATTTTGATCGCGTTTGCAAAGCCGCCAAAACTAAATAAACTACCAACTAGCTGACAATGTCAAAATAACTTTATAAAACTTACTTCTTTTCAACAGCTGCGTCTGCCATTGTTTTAGTTAATTGAACAAGAACTTGATATTAGAATAGAATGTAATTTCCACTGCACGTGCTACGCGCCACGAGATAAACTGTTCACTGCACAAACACCGGCGACCAAATGAAGGAGGAAGAAAGAAGAAAACATGGTCGGTACGTTTCGCGGTATAGCGCGTTTGCAATGAACTTTTCGCGGCAACTTCACACAGTGAAATAGCCCTATTGAAATCGCATACATGTGAAAGAGATAGATACAAGTTCACATTCATCTTGAAACAACCTTGAATATCTATACGAGGCGGCAGGGAATAATCTACCTTGCTCTGTCCTGTTTCAAAACATAATCGTTAAAATGTTCAACGCGCAGGAAATACCAAATGAAATGAGTTTTTCTGTTAATACAATATTATAAATTATAAAAAAATCCTTATGAAAAACTATTAAAGTTACTTTTATTTGCTTAAAAATTTTTTTGTTATCACTAGTAACCTTATTGACCTATTCTGGTACATTGTTGAGTTGAAATATTTACACGTGGTTGAGACAGACTAAAATAAAAATGTATTTTTATTTACTAAATACCTACATAATTATATTTAAGTATTAATTCTTATTATATTATATACTACCTAGATCAAAATCTAGGGCATAGTAGGTACATCATGTTTCTGATGTCTATCTAAATTTGTAGGTTCTACTCCCTTCAGAAGGGTACCTATGACCTCAATCATAATCATAATATAATACCTTTAATAAAGATAATCTTTACACTAATTTAAAAGTTTGGCTAGGTAGAAACCATCGTACAGATAATTTAAAACTTGAATTTTTTTATCTGTTGCTGCCTTTGAACGATTTTCTATGAATGTGTCATTCATTCTCATTATTAAATATAAATTTTACAACAATAAGTACATACCTACCTAAAATGTGCGTAATTTATATTAAAATGTGTGTAAATTAAATAAATGAAGCAATGTCCGTGAATTTCAAGCTGCCGCGTGGTTTTTGAGGTTCATTGCCCTATTGTTTCCGTCATGTAAAATTTCAAATTTCGAGTTTATTCGCACCATGTTATTAGTCACTTGCACTTCATTTCATTTCATTACGAAACGATGTATCCTACCTGTATGTACTATCTTTTATTATAATTATTATTTTATAGAGTGGATCAGCTAAAAATAAAGTTAATTTACCATGCGCATGAGTTTATTTTCCGCTAGCATGATTTTGCTTCACCTCTCGAGCCAGAAAACCATCAAGCCTTAGCTGTTGTACACATTTGCGGTCCTTGACACGTTATTCTGCTATTTGGAACTTTATTCCAATGTGGCAACGTATAAGAGATATGACCGGTCGCATTTATAACGCGGTCGGGGTACCTATAGGTCGTTGGCTTTTGAAAGAAATCTTGGCACTAGTTGAAGATTTCGTCAGAAAATGAATTCGTTGACCAGAACAATCGATGCTTGGATGCGCCTTTGCCTTTGGCAGTTTCAACGGTACTTTTTTGATGCACATAAAGCTCATTTTTTTTAAACAAAAATATAAAGGTTTAGGGCAAACGTCCAAATTTCGACCCACGCCTAATAGCGTCATGACGTTCCTATAAATCAAAAATTAAAAGAGAACTGATGAACTCGCATCGCTTCGAGGAAGTTATATTTACCGTACCTTTACACTTTACATAGGTAGACATCACCTTACCTTACAATCTACTTGACTGACTTTTCATAATAATGCCCGAGATACACGAGGCTAGTTTTTCAAGCCAGGATAGCAAGCTAGTGGCAGTAAGCTAGCAAGCTAGTACTTCTGGCTTCGTGTAGACAAAACTAGCTTCATTTATAAGTTATATTTTATGAAGCTAGAAGCCAGAAGTACTAGCTTGCTAGCTTACTGCCGCTAGCTTGCTATCCTAGCTTGAAAAACTAGCCTCGTGTATCTCGGGCAAGCGCAAAGGTTATGATGCCGGCCGGTACGATGAGTCCAGGGTTCGATTCCCAGCGAAACGGAAATTTAAATGATAAGAATATGTTATTTTAGTGTTATTTATTTATTTGCCAACCGACTGAAATAAAATATAATTTTACTTCTAATTTACTACAAGACATACTGTGAAAACCGTTCTAAATTACGTCAATCCATATCTGAGGTTGGCAGGAGCGTACAGAGCAGAGGATTGTTATGGGATCTATTGAGTTAACAAATTGAATAATATAAAGTCCGCACAAACTGACATAATTTTCCTAAAATGTCATCCCAGTACATTGCATAGCTATATTATACAATATGATGTATCATTAAATTATAGATAACTAGGAGGAAAAACAACTTGCTTGCGTTTTAATTTTATTATTTTATTTTAATCAATACTTAGAATAAAGAGGAATCAATGTTTAACAGGTTTTACTACAACATTATTTTATAAAGCTTGTTTTACCAATATTTTTTAAGAATATCTACAAACTTAGGTTGATAAAATAAATATTGCCATACCCTCAAATCAAAGCCGCACACTAAATGCGGATGCCGTGGACAACACACAGTCAAAACAAAATCAGACAAAGAACTTAAACTAATACTCATAAAGCAAACTTACTCGCTGGGAATCGAGCCCAGGATTGTTTAAACAGCAAACTGGCAGGTTAATTGCGTTATTATAACGAAGACAAAGAACAAAGAAAAATAATAAATTACGTTCCTACTTTAATTCAAACACATTACAAACAAGGTGTCTGGTGTCTGCAACCTATGTTGCTATGTGTGGACACAAACAAGGTTAACTCTACGAGAACGTAACGATGACGCTTCAAGGTGTCATAGATTAATAAACATGTAGGTAGTAGGTAAATTAAGTACATACAATATTGCCGGCACTGAAATAGCAATAATTATCCCAGTAACGAAAGTAGGAAAAGATTTTTAATCATACTTCATTACTTTTTAATCCCATCAAAATGTTTGCATATTGTAATTTTTTTTTTCTTTTGTTTGTTTTATGTAATTATGAACTGTGATTGCATAAATATTGTTAATACTGTTGCAATCATGTACCATGCTTGTCTCAGACGAAATAAATGTTTCTTTCTTTCTTTATTTCTTAATGTTGGCTATACAATTATGGCGCCGTTTGCACGAGACAGATCAAAATTGAATGCCTACAATATATGATGTTCTCGTTTCGTCTCGACTCGCTCCTCTTGGATGCGTGTCGGTTTTTTGCGCCCACAAAGGGTGTTGTTATCTCTTGCCAGAAAAAAGTAGAGCGCGTATTCACATTTTTGATACTGAATGAGTATGCATTAATAGGTATTTGTTGAGTAAAATAAATAATAAAATCTAAATAATAACTATCCACTATTTTTATGTACGGGAAGGTACATACTTACGATTGTTTTGACGTAAGAAAATAGACGCAGGAAATAAAGATAAGAGATGAGAGTCATGAGAGATAACACGAGAGGCTACAATTTAAGTATGTGGCAGAAGAAAAATCTGCACAGCATGGTTCTTTACTCTCATAGAAAAAACTGTCACGCAACGCAAGACAGAATTCATTTTGTCTCTTTTTTTCATGCCATCATAGTAAGGAGCTCTTTTTCTTGTGAGAGTGCAATAAATCATAAATTACGAGTACATGTAATAGGTCTTGTACACTTCCTTAATCTTTGAGCAATATATTATGAGATTTCGAGAATAGCATCTGGAATGATAATATTAGGAATGTATTTTTTTAACCAAGGACGGAGTCTGAGTAAATTAAAACATTTTGGTTGGTTAAAAAATAGGAGGTAGATGATATTATACCCTCAGGATGTATCTTAGGGATAATAGTTTTGAGTATTTTTCGAAATAAATGTACATCTTTGAAAAAATGTGTAGGTACCTAGAAATGTGTAGATAGTTGCATTTATTTAATTAATCATACAAAGAAACACAATATGGTAGCATAATATAATCTTTAAGATTACGAAGAATTATCACTATAATCGTATTAATTACCAAGTATTGGGATAGTAAGGGGTT
>DWJQ01001959.1:0-10241 GCA_018248915.1 Hesperia meskei straton | reverse complement strand
CCTTCCTCTTGAATCACTCTACCTATTACAAAAAACCGCATCAAAATCCGTTGCGTAATTTAAGATTTAAGCATACATATGCATACAATAAAAGATTTAAGCATACAGCCAAACAGACAGACGGACAAAAATAGCGACTTTGTTTTATACTATGTAGTGATGCCAATAATAATGTTCATATGGCGATTGTAGGTAGGACTTTGTTATAGCCTAAAAAAATACCCTTTTTGTTTATTTTCGTTGATTGACGTTAAATTTTAGTTGTTACCATATTAAAATAGCTCTAGCAACTTTCTCTCATAAGTTTTAAATTATGATTTATTTTTGTAGTATCATTAATAAGTGAAACTGTTTGTTATAAAAAATATTTAGTATATGCATGAATAAAAATTATTTAGTTTATGCAGTTCAAATTAAAAAATCATTCAAATGATCGTTCATCATGATGAATCATTCGATTCGTGGCGACGGAAAACCATAGAGACAAAAATATGGCTGTTTTTTTTCCGTACATGTATCAATCAGGTACATACGGAAATATTAATAGGAACCTATTCTCAATCCATGCAGCACAATATTACCATTATAATACGCTTTATAAAATTATCTTCCACTCACAAAGATAAATTGAATTACGCGACTCATAATAATTCCATTTTATCAATTTTATTCGTCTAGCGCTCCACCTCAATATCATTTCTTTATCTTATAATTTAATTACATTTCACAATTTTATTCCTATTTCCCAAAGGAAACAGAAAAATAATAACTGAAAATAAATTAGTACAGTGACTTTTACACAAAGGTTCTATAATCAAATTTATGTAATTAAATAAATGTTTTTGCTAAGTATTTTTATAAGTTTTAATCCAATGATAACAGATGTAATGGACACAGAATATAAATCGTGATTAGGATGGTAAGTTCTGTTAGCGTGATATTAAGACTTTTAAATTGTCAGTTCGTTGTTAAGCGCCTAATATGGCATAGACGCATACACATGTTGTAGTCAAGTATAACATCCATTGATTATGTTTGAGACCAAGACCATTTTCTGTCTCGTTGTCTGCAATTTATCGCTTTTAATTAAGTAGTTACGCTTTTTCTTGGGTGGATGACCTTACCTTACCATCAAATGGTTTGGGCAAACCATCTCCTCGTTTTTCTGCTATAAAAATAATTTCAGGGAATACATTTTCCGCTATAAAATATTTACCTTAGGGTATAAATAGGTCCAACAATACCGCTATAAAAATAATCATTTTAGGGTTTAACAGGTCCTAGAAATTAATATTACCTACTGATGGTTCACCCAATTATCTATATTATTACCTGTTATTAAAAATACCGTTATTCGACTTCTGTACTTTGTGATATTGAATAAAAAATGATTTGGCATATTAATCAAAGAAATAGATCCCAATGATGTTCAGAATTATCCGTTTACATTAATTAATTAGATTATAAATAGTACATAATATACCCAACTGGGATGGTTTTAGTAATGTCCAATAATAGCGAACTCATAAAAACTATAAATATCAACTTTCAAATTCCCGCCTAAACATTGAAAATTAAAACAAGCTTCTCGTAGCGAAGCGTGGGCGGGTTCCTACAATATATCTGTTTAACAATACTCTCTTCTTTTCTCCTCTCCTCGGTTAATTAAGATAAACTCACCAGTAGCCGTACAAGATAAGACTGCGTCTTCATTGGGATTCGCGACTCCGTTCTGTGATACCGCTTTGATGCCCGCGGGGTCTGTAACAAAGGAATATCGTGAATGTTCATAAACCTACTGCTGTACCGCTGAATGGAAGCAAGAAACGATTATTACAACGTTACAATGATGACATACTCAACTCGTGAGGCGTCAGGCGACCGGCACGGAAAACACAAATAATACACCAAGACCCGGGTACGAACATTTTATCTGTTCCATAAATGTTTGCTTCACCTAGGAATCGAACTCAAGAAAAATTTATTTGCCACATGTTTAAGAATGAAAAATAATCTTAAAGTAAGCTTATATTTTTACGATTTTATTCTGAAAAGTCATTTGTCAACTGTATAAGATAAGCACAGGCCATTTTTCAAGTATAAGAATGTGTCGTAAGTTGTACTTCACACCTTTTTATATGCATAGAAAATAGAAACAAATGAGTCGCTAGAAAAAAGACAACAATTCGCATTACACCAGTGATGAGACCAGTGCTTAAAGATATTCATAGAGAAAATATACCCTTTTGAATACATATAACCTGCGTCCCGATGTTATTGTTAGGAGCATATAGGTACCTACATTCACGCAAGGGCAACATGTGGCCTCATTGGAAATGCCTTTGAGACATGTTACATTGGAATCTGTTCCAATAATCTATAAACGACCGAATGAAAAATGTATGTAAAGCAATAGGTAATATAGCTTTTCAATAGAAACTTCGTATCGTTCAGCTAAATGTAATCATGGTTACGGATTATGATTACATCTGGAGTTACTTAAAAGCCTACTCTCAATTACGTTTTCTTGAAAGGCATCATCTTTGGCATTTTCAGGCTGCCAGAAGTATTTGCAATCTGTCACCACAGTTATATTTTGCCCATCTTTAAGCCCTAACACTAGATTATCTTGAAAAGTAAGTTAACTTCGACCCGTTGCAGATGTAATTGGTCCAGAGACTGAAGAAAAACTTTGTGTGCGTTATCCCGCTGTCTACGTTACTTACGCAATATAGCGGCACGAGCACGCACGAATACATGAGTCCGTTCGTACTTTTGTACGAAGATAACCTATTTTTTTAAATAGACTCTGCTACCACCAAGCAGTCCACTGTCGAGGTTGACACCCTGTATGCCAAATAGTTTGCGTTCTTTTTTTCGAAGATAACCTTAATAATTAACGACAACTAGTTTTATTAGTAGCGGTGATAGCCTAGTGGTTAAGAACTCCACCTCCTATTCGGAGGGTCCGGGTTCGAATGGTGCGTTTAAAGCATTTAAATGTCACTTGCTACGAACGGTGAAGGAAAAAAGGTGGTTGAAGTCCGCCAATCCGCACTTGGCCAGCGTGTGGACTATGGCCTTAACCTTCGCGTTCTGCGAAGAGACCCGTGCTCAATAGTGGGCCACGATGGGTTGAGATCATGATGATGACCGACAACCTGTATGACAAAACAGTTGAACTACAATACTCACAGTGCACGGAGACGCTGATGTTGACGGTGGCAGCGCCTTGGGAGTTGACGGCCTCACATGAGTACACGCCGGCGTCGTGACGCGACAGCCGCGTCATGTTCAGCATGTTGCCCTCCGATACTATACGATCGTCTGTAATACCTCACGTGTTAGTACTCGCTGAAGATCAAGGGAAGGAAACCAAGAAGGACGATACAGATAAACATTATGACAAAAAAGGGGTTGTAATAAGTCGATAGTGCTTAGTGAAATTAAAAAATCATCCAATTAGCCGAGGTTAATTAAACATGCATAATATTAAGGATAGTTCCAATATGACTGGGTGGTTGTAACGTTGATAGGTAGCAAAATGAGGATATTGTCCACTTAGTCAAAGGTAATTAAAACGCATTATTAGAGATAACTCCAAAAGAACGGTGAGTACTTAAATTTTAATGGGACCGTACCAGCTTTTGAACATAAAAAGAATCATAATCAGTTCACTCAGTGACTTTAAATCAATGCTTAAGTGCTTAGTTAATACCATCAACCACCCATGACTACATACATATATCAACGCTTACCATCGGGTGGGATTGGAATTTGAGCTTTAGATTAATAGGGAAAAACTCACTATAAAGTACATACGGCACGTTAAATAATAAATCTTCACTTAACATATTGTGAGAAGTAACCCGGGCACAGCCCTAGGACATGTGTCGTAATGATGATGATAATTATGGTGATGATGACGATACGAAAGGCAAATATTTGTTACACGGGTGTAATGTCTATTGATTTTTTCCCACAATACCCGCAAAACTGGAAAAAATCTAAAGCATGGTTCTGTATTTAAAAAGAAAATGTAACGACATGTTCCTATTCAAATCCTTTTCATCACTCTTTGAAAAAATGGCAT
The DNA here is from genome assembly GCA_018248915.1 of Hesperia meskei straton. Classification (NCBI taxonomy): domain Eukaryota; kingdom Metazoa; phylum Arthropoda; class Insecta; order Lepidoptera; family Hesperiidae; genus Hesperia; species Hesperia meskei. The sequence continues at coordinate 6,148 of DWJQ01001959.1, read as the reverse complement.
TTGGTTTACCGATTAGCATATCAGGAAAACGCATTCACTTGCTGTGAGCAAATTCATTTTGAGTTTGGAACAAGCATGAATATTCGAAAATTCTTAAAAAATTTTGCTCCGAAATTCTCTTATGAAGTACTACTGGATTCTACTAAAGTTATTCATAGGAGATTTACTTTTCCTTACGCTTTACGTAATCTGCTTTTGCTAATCTTGTATTATGCAGTCAGCGTTCCATCATTTTATACAATAAAAACTTGGATAATTCCAATTCCATATTCCAGTTGATTAAAGATTTCACAATTCTAAGTAGATTTGATGAAACCTCAAGACTGGGTCAAGAGTCGGGAGGATCCAAATGAATTATTTACAAGCGAGAATAAATTGGTGAAATTCCGGTTTTGAATCCGGATATGACGTCTATTTAAGCATTCTGTTTTGGGCTCTTCTAAGGACGTTACCAGCGATAAACTCCGTTTGCCTTTCTAAATATAAACCTGAATATTTCTCTACCCTTATTTATTTAATGCAACAGTCGTAGTCTAAATTAAACTATCTACATTGTTCGCCAAGAGATATTTAAGGAACAATGTAACTTTATTGTAAATGAAATGCAACGAAAGGGCATACATAGTACAATGATGGTAAATCCTGCCGTTGCATTGCAGCGGATTGTAATACTTAATGTAAGATAAATGGATTCAATTTAATAAGTAACTAGACAAAAACTTAGTTCTATAAAGATCTCGCAAGATGGCGTTGAACCAAACGGTCCGTTGCAAACTATCAATTAGGACCGCCTATTTAGTATTAAATACATTGCGAACAGATATACATAAGTGGCAAAGTTCGGAACGCTGTCTTTCTCCAAGTCATTCTCCCGATGTCTCCCCAAGCACATACATTTTAGCTACAACTTTATTTGATTAATTTAATTCGGAACGCCTCAGACGTATTACTGTAATATATTTTCAGAAAACATTTGCCGTCTTGTCAAAAGCTTTGGACAATTTTAAGGAGACTTTAATTAAGTTTGCGAACACGAAGTTGTTCGTGCGAGATTTGTGATAGAAAACGTATGTATGTACTAAAGTGTTTCGGGTTCTTTAATCATGAGTTACATTAACAACTTTCATTCGTGCTTCACGAGCAAAAAAAATTTCTTAAGGGTACCCCGTGTTATTTTTGTTGGCAGAAAGGATTCCTTTTGTATGTAATAGCTTACATATTGTTAACTTAAATTAAATAGCCGAATGTAATTTATTGCTTAGTATCGCTTGCTATTTGTAGATCAATTTTTTTGTACTACTACCAATTATAAATAAATACCACCCAATTGATACTTTTCTAAAAGTTGTCAACATACACTATGTAGAGATTTACTTACTCGTTTATATACCTAGTACTATAATACAGTGTTACGCCGTCGTTATTTCGTTTGAAATTGTTGTTTTTTTTTTATTTAAAACTCATGATTCTGGTTTTTATGAAAATGCTTCAGTCAGCAGGGCTTAATGGAAAAGGGATTTTTTGCTTTTTAATTCACGAATTATTTAAAAGCTTTGAATAATTGAAATTTTTAAGCATTTATCTGGTAAAGTGATTATTTTAAAGAGTTATTACAATTTATTGTCTTTGTACAAATAATATTTTTTACATACAATGTAACTCTTCCCCGAAGCAAATACAAATGGGCCCGGAATAGAACCTTGTGGGATACTAACTTAAAATCTCTTCTAAAATGGTAACTTACTGTTAGTGCTATACGATGACTGCGTGATAGGCAACCCGTCTTTAGTCCAGGTGTAAGTGATGCTGCCAGGATTGCCGTCAGCTCGTAGTACAATGATGAGAGGTTCGTTTTCCACCCCTACGGTGGTGTAAGGTGTCGTCTCGTCGAAGATAGGGGCATCTGTGGAATAAAATATTATTAACTTTGTTGCATGTCGCAGGTAAAAATGATAACGCTTATTGGAATTCGAGCTTCATTTAATTCAAAGTAATATAATATGACATTATTTAATTGAAATAATTACACAATTTTAACAGCTTATATGTGTTCATCTACGTTTTGCTCATTTCATGGTTTATTCCTTAGGTAGCCTAGATTTAATTAAGCAGATTTATTTTTTGTTTCGGGCTATATACAATTTCTAAGACTGCAAATTACTGCAAGCTAGAAACTTGTTTTTAACATTCTCTGAGCTTCAAGATATTTGCTAAGTTTTTTACTTGTAGTGTGGTTGTAGCTATAAGGACTTTTATTTTTTAAGCAGGCCTGACTTCCGGTGTAATTGCTTTGTCAAGATGATAAACTCAGTATCTATTTATTGAGAAATACGAGGTTAACTCAAATAGATTAACCACTTTAAATAACAAATCAATCTATTTAATGCACGGGATTGAAAAGCGGAACTTTACTAAGACGAGTTCACAGGCAAAGCTAATGGTACACAATTCCAAACTACTGCTAAACTCATCAACTAAGTTTCTAAAGCTAGATATCTATCCCGCTACAGAGATAATCTTCCATCTGGCGTATTGTAGCTTCTCTGATTTGCGAAATATCAGCCTCAAAATGGTATACCTACCAACTATGTTGAAACGATAAAATATAAATCACTATATAATACAATCAAAATATCCTTTTTTACGTTCTTTCACGACAAAACGGAAAAACGCAAAGTACGGATGTCATTTAAAAGAGCTAGAGAGGCGATTTACCTAGGTATAGGCAACATTTTTTCCGGCAAAATATTTCATTTATAAGGGAAAACACGATTTAATCAAATATTCGTTAAAATAAAATATAAACGTCAGCAATAGGTTCCCCGAAGCGATGCTAAAACAATGAAGTATAGAGCCACAAATCACTTGACCCAATTTAAAGAAAGTATTTCATAAATTATTCGCTGGGGGCCTTTATTGAATTCAAATTGTAACGTTAATTTAGTGTTCGTTGAATATTTTCTTTCACTAAAATAAATGTTATTCAATAAACCTTTTATAGAATCCTATACAGGATAGATTAAAGTTTGTTAGTAAATAAAATAGCACAAATGGTTTTTTAAACATCACATCACGGCGAAGACTATACCACTGTTAAAATACTTTTTTATTATTACTACTAATGGGACTTTAGGCACGCATTGTACCTGATAAGTATTTCATTTACCGAATCAAATGACTATTATTTTCTAATACATACATCATTTTGAAATTGAGAGGTAAAATGAGAGTGAAATGATAGGTTGAAAATCTGATGTGATGTAATCAGGCATCGTATTCTCTGATCCCAGCGTTAGGAATATTTGGAGGTTCTTTGAGAAATCTCGGCGCTTGGTCTAAGCATTCACAGTGATTAACACTCGCTTCTAGCGTCTCATTTGCGATGGTGCAGATACCTTAAGCCGCACTAATATCGTGCAATACATATGTAGAGGTTTCTAGAAACAGTTGCAGTACCCGACTGGCGGGATTACTGAACACTCGTTGCTAGACTTAGTTTTCACTTGACATGCTGAACTTTGTAAGGCAACCTCATGCTGCACTTATCCGCTACACACTGGGAGATATAATAATCTTCTTTTAATATTTAATAATCTTCGACGTTCATACATATTTATATTAAACGGGTTGTTGTCTGTTCTATGCAAGGTTAGGGTCGCACCTATCACCAAATTAGAATGAAGTTCTTAATTACTAATAGAACTATTAGGTACTAACAATAATTAACCAAAATAACTATTATTAACAGTTCCTGCTATAGTCCTTATTCGTGCTAAAGAACTGTAATTGATTTTTGATAGTATACCTAGTCTGATAAGACCACTAACCATCGTCATACCAATTTGAATCTTCTTGGAGGCGAAAGGATTGTGCTCGCTTGCTAGAACCGTGAAATATGTAAGTGTGATATTGCAGAAAGAGCTGAAACTAATCCGGATGCCTCGTTACCTTTTTAGGCCGGTAATTCTAAAGTGATGCCTTTGGTGTCAGGTAGCTTATATATGTCCATGGACGACGGTAAAAGAACGTGTGCAGCCAGTTTACCGCAGATTTAGTCTTAAATGTTAACGAGTACATAACGTCTCGTCATCGTCTAGTACCTTTGTACTGGAGAAGCCTTCATTAGGGTTGATGACGTCACCATAAGCCCAGTCCCTTTCCAAAATTGTGCACGTTCATCAAAACACCTTCCCTAATTCATCGTCCGTTTAAAAGCAGTTTAATTGACCGCGTCAAAACAATAACTTTGCCGGGAACTTTCCTAAAAATGAACCCTTGCCTGTACCCTCTTAACAAGGTTTTTATCCTCTTCTAATATTAATGGGCCGAGTCCTTCTCAACTTCACATACCTCCACTCATTTATTCAGTAAATAGGGCACGGCGGGGCCCTTTAGACCGTTATAAAAAAGCGACTTCGGCTAGCTTTTAATCTAAACACGTTTTTCGGCGTGAATGCGTGATAAAAACGCCTTTTGAGAACTGTATGTGCGAAGATTTTGGAGGACTTGGTTCTTTTAATCTCGAATGTCTCTTCATTATTCTGACTTTTTGTTGAACTTTCTCCTTTTTATTTATGTTTGGATCTATAAATAGCGTACACCATTTCAAAGTTTCGTCACGGTACTGCGCCTAGCTGAATTCGTTATAGCTTGAGTTAGTTCTTCAGGTCGTAACTGGTAGTGTTACTGACCGATCTACATGTCAGAATGTTTTATGCTACTCCAAGCCTGTAGTTAACCCAAGTTGACCTAAGGATTGGGAAACTTCAGACGACTTTGAGAAGATATGGATGCTTTTCTACTATGCTAAGTATTTAAGGTGAATGAACTAAGGTTGGTTATTCTATGTTAATAAATAATCATACCATGATGATTTATTTATAAAATTTTTAAGGAACATAAATCTATTGGCTTTGTAAAATAAAGAAAACGTCATTAAAGGTCCTAAGTGCCTAACAAAAATAAGGAGCATCTCCCAAACTGTTCAGAGCAAGTCATCAGTTTCTTATCAGATAATAATCATAGGGTCATCACTATATAGTGGAGAATAAGTAATAAATTCCTACGAATAACAGCCTCATAAAAATTACTGAGCAATATCTTTTTCTGCTTTGTGTATCTAAGTATGTTGTGCCTGCAGTAAGTATGCCAGCAAGAAAAAGTATTGTGTGCTTACGTCAGACATTTCTCCAGCGGAAAGGCAAACTCCGCTTCACTCACAAAATGTGCCTCTCAAACAAAATAAAGCTATTTTAAGCAAAATTGAAGGAGCATCCACACAATTTACTCACAAAGCACTTTTGGTATGTTTCCCTTGTAAGTTTTTCTTACTTCTGTTTTGTTTTTTATGAATATTATACGAGTCCTAGAATCTAGTTCACTACGCTGTTCCAGTGTTTGTTATTGGAAGAGTTAGGAGTTCCTAGGTGATTCCTAGAAGTGCTCGTAGCTATTGACTAGAGTAGAATTAATTAACAAAGATTAAAATCGGTAGGTGGACGAATACAACACAATACAATACGGTACTATTATCGGTGTTGGTGATTTTTTACCGTTTTCATGCTTTGGTCACTACGAAAGGACTTATCCCCGGTTGGTATTGTCAAAAAGCAATTCTTAATTATCTGACTGACACTTTGATCAATGTAATGTAATGATACAGCGTGGTGGAGTACCTATGCTCTAGGGCTTCCAGGCCTTCATCGTTATGAGGTGATACCTATTTGCTCAATGGCAAGAAAATAATGAGTTAAAGTCATGTAATCCCAAGGGTTCGATGTGGCTTAACTAGCGATAGTATAAAGATCCACGGTTAAATGTACCAGCAAAAGGACAGAAGCTCTTGAGATTTGTTTGTGAACATCGATTTGACTGCTGACCGCATCCCGAAGATTCCGGTTGACTTAGCAAGTCATCCATATAATTCTACATTTAATATATCCAAGTCTTACAAAAACTTAGCAACTTGCAGGTGATAGGGCCTAGACCTCCCCCGGGGAAGTACCCCCACCCGCCACGGTACTTAGAACCATTCCTATCGTGTAATAATTATTTTAAGAACAATTGTGTTCCGGATAGGAAGGTGTGAAGCCGGTTACACTTTTTTAGAGGCGACCTTCTCAGACCTCAGGGGTAGCAACGCATCTGT
>DWJQ01001958.1:0-10241 GCA_018248915.1 Hesperia meskei straton | reverse complement strand
GACATTACGGCTTTAACGGTCGAAGTGTACGGACTACTCAGGAGCTCAGGAGTGTAATTGTAATAGAGTGTAATTGTGAGAATAAGTGTGTGCGTGTAATATAACGAAATAAACGACTGTGATTATAACCGGAGTTTACTTGGAGGTTACCCGCCCTTACAACTCAGCAAGTGGGATCGCCAGCTCATTTAAATAGCGTAAGTACAGGCCATATTTAAAAGATATAAGTTAACCAGGTTCTAGAAGAATAACTAAACTTGTTTTGAGTAAATTTTAATGACGAAATCTTTCGTATAACAATAAGTGAAGAGAAATTAAATCTTTTTACGTTAGTCTAATAAATGTTTTTAAAGATATTTATCGTGTATTCGTTTTAATGTAAACAAGTTTTAGCAAATTTTTATGAATGGAATAAATTTTATAACCGTTTTAATTTTTAAATGTTTCAACACATCATGTATGTTAATGTTATTTATCGTATACCCGTAATGATAATATAGTAGATACTTACTATTTATACTAAAAGCATGTGCAAATAACTATTTTAATTGTTGTTTATTTGGAGTGGTCAATGACATAAGATATGGTTTCGAGTTTCAGGGAAAATGGATAAGTCTGTGGATCGCCGACTGACTACTCCTCGCCGCGAGCAGAGCGCTGCGAGGCCCAGTCGAACATGCAGCCACAGTCGCGTCAGCAGGCGCAGCCGCGGCCGCAGCCGCAGCCGCAGCCGCAGCCGCAGCCGCAGTCGCAGTCGGAGCCTGCGAGAACGGGAGCAACAACTGCAACGCGAGCGGGAACGCCTGCGTGACATGGAGCACGCGCTTCGCAAGGAGCGAGGCGAGGACCGGAAGAGGCGCAGTGAACAGCGATCGCAGCGCCCTGACGTCGAGCAACGTGACGACTGCAGGAGCTCGTCGCGGATGCAGCCGCGTGGTGACCGGGATCAAGCGGAGCGCGACGCTCCTACAGGACGTCGCTCAAGGTCACGTAGCCCTACTTTTTCATCTAAAGACGTTTTTAAGATCATACAGTCGTTTAAAAATAATATAGCGTCACAGCCATCCGAACCAAGTGCACAGTCGAGTCACAGGTTAGATTATAAAAATATTTTGCCCGAATTTGACCCTTCGGTCAAAAACCAACGAATGGACGCTTGGCTCAAAAAGGTGAACGAGTGTGCCTCTGTTTACGGCTGGGACGAGAGAACTATTATACATTTCTCTATGCAGAAACTACAGGGACTGGCCAAAATTTGGTATCAAAGCCTCAACACGATTCTGTTTACGTGGCCTGAGTGGCAAGATAAATTACTCAAAGCCTTCCCCTGCGAACAAAATTATGGCCAGTCCTTGGAAGATATGCTAAGACGCAAGAGTAGGCCTAACGAACCAATTGATAATTATTTCTACGAAAAGCTTGCCTTATTAAATCAATGCGATATATCCGGTAAACGCGCTGTCGATTGTATCATCCATGGACTAACAGACAAAACTACAAAATCCAGTGCTTTAGCGTTGCAATGCTCTGAACCTGACCAACTCTTGCAATTTTTGTTAAGCAGCCGCGAGTATACCTATCCTATACCAGGTAGGACAAGATACGCTGAAAATAATAACGAGCAAGAACAGCACAGTAGAACAACTAATAAGCAGAATGTAAACTCTTCACTATTTTGTTATAATTGCAAAGAGCGAGGTCACCCCTATCGGAAATGTACTAAACCCTTAGCTAGGTGCGAACACTGTCACAAGGTAGGTCACGTAGTGGAGAACTGCCGCATAAAAAACGAGAACGTGTCGGCAAAGGTAAATAATATTCCAAAAACTATGTGCATAACTAGTTCCAGCCCTAACTCTAAATACATTAAAAATATCGTGATTAATGACGTATCTTTGGAGGCTTTTGTGGATTTTGGGAGTGAAGTTACTCTGATATCAGATTCTAGCGTCGCGAGATTGGGTGTCGACCATGACGGTGTACCTTCGGTAATGAAAGGGTTTGGGAATGGATTAGTGCAATCCTTAGGTTCCGTTTTACTTAAGATAACGATTGATGGTGTGACTGCCGTTGTTGTATGCAAGGTCGTGGAAGATCGATTACTTGACAAACCAGTTTTAATCGGACAAACGTTTTCGGAGCAACCGCACATTGTTGTAATTAAGGACGCGATTAAATTACAGTTCTTAGATGTAGGCACAGAAATTCCCACTCACTGCGCAAGCAATGACGAGAGTCGTCCAATACGAGTTAGAATGTTAAGGCATAGTACGTTATATGGAACAGCGTGCGTTAGAGCTGCTACGGAATTGGCATTCAACGGATATATCTTAATACACACGAAAATTGTGGGTAAACCTGGCGACCAGTATGTTGTCCTTGGCGGTATTCACCATGTTAAGGAAGGGTTCCTTAACGTTACAGTCGCGCCTTGCACTACACCATGCTCGTTGTACGAAAACTCTATATTCTCGCGTGCAGAACGGGTTGAAGTAGTTGATAGAATGCCGCCCTTATTGCATAATCTTGATAACTCTATTGAGAGTGTTCATAATGTAAATCAGATAGAGGAATGCCAAATACATTTCGGTGAGTCTGCCCCTGAGGAATATAAAACAAAACTTTTTGAGTTGCTGCGTCGTTACGAACATTGTTTCGCTTTCAACTTGTCAGAGCTAGGGTGCACAAATGTAACGGAAATGACGATTGAATTGAATAGTGAGCGACCGGTAGTATACAGACCATATAGGCTCTCACACCATGAGCGTGATAAAGTTCGGGGCATGATTGATGAAATGTTAGAGGCCGGGATAATCAGGGAGTCCGTTTCTAACTACGCCAGTCCCATTATTTTAGTTAGAAAGAAGGACGGGAATGTACGTATGTGCATAGATTATAGAATGTTGAACTCTATCACCGTCAAGGAACGATACCCAATGCCCATAATTGAGGATGAGATATCGCGATTATCTGGTCAGGCGTGGTTTGTCACTTTGGACTTAATGTCAGGTTACTACCAAGTTCCAATTGCGGAACATCACAAACATCGGACAGCATTCGTCACACCAGATGGTCAGTATGAGTTCAACCGTGTACCGTTTGGTTTGGCGAATGCGCCTGCTGTGTTCCAGCGAATGATGAATCACGTTTTGGGCCCAACACGTTTCGATAAAGCTACTGTTTATATAGATGACTTATTGGTTTATGGCAAGGATCTAGACGAGGTAATGACGCGACTAGAGGAAATACTGCAACTCCTGAATAATGCTAACCTTAAGTTAAACCTCGCGAAATGTAGTTTCTTGCAGGATCGAATTAACTATCTGGGATATGAAATTAGTTGTTCGGGTATGCGTCCGGGTGAGGAAAAGATAAGGTGTGTTTCAGACTTTCCCCAGCCCAGCAACGTTCACACTGTTCGCCAATTCCTAGGGCTAGTTAGCTACTTTAGGAAATTCATTAAGGGTTTCGCTGAATTAGCTTCACCTCTAACGAAATTACTAAAGAAGGACGTAAAGTTCGAATGGTCACATGAACAGCAACGGGCTTTTGAAGCTTTGAAGGCTATACTGGTTGATAGACCAGTCCTTTCAATATATAATTATTCCGCGGAGACCGAGCTCCACACAGACGCCAGTAGAGTAGGTCTCGGTGCCATTTTAATGCAACGTTCTGAAGATTCTCAATCTTTCAGACCAGTAGCCTACTACAGTCGGCAAACTTCTCCGGAGGAAAAGAACTTTCACTCATACGAGCTTGAGACCCTGGCCGTAATATGTGCTTTAAAAAAGTTTCGAGTCTTCCTTTTAGGAAAGAGTTTCAAAATCATTACCGACTGTAGTGCACTTCGCTCTACGTTTCAAAAACGCGATCTCATACCCCGTATTGCGCGATGGTGGCTTGCAATTCAAGAATTTGATTGCGAAGTAGAATATAGGGCCGGTACTAAGATGGCACATGCGGATGCTCTATCGAGAAACCCGGTAGTGGACACCCCAGTACAGAGCGTTGTACAATTCCCTTCCGTACTGGCTATCAGCGATGAGGACTGGCTCCTTACTCTTCAATTGGGAGATACAGAACTAGGAAGGATTCGGGATATTCTTAATTCTAAGTTAGATTCGAAAGGTCTTGATTATATCAAAGAAAATTATCTAATTAAAGACAATAAATTATTTAGATACTTAGATGGCGACAGATCCAATCTTAGGTGGGTGGTACCCAAAGGGGCGAGGTGGCAGGTGTGCAAGTTAAATCACGACGATATAGGGCATATAGGTTATGAGAAAACAGTAGAGCGCATTAAAAAGTACTATTGGTTTTCGAAGATGTCGCGGTTTGTCAGAAAATATGTTAACTCTTGTATTGAATGTGCGTATGCTAAGCGTTCCGCAGCCACACGTGAGGGGTTGTTGCATCCTATTAACAAGGTTGAAATACCATTTCACACTTTGCACACCGACCACCTCGGGCCATTTGTCAGATCAAAGCGGGGTCATACTCATCTTCTGGTTACTGTTGATTCTTTTACCAAATTTGTATTCATAAAAGCAGTCAAAAATACAAAAACTATGAGCGTGATTAAAGTTTTAGAGGATATTTTTGACACATTTAGGACTCCGGATAGACTTATTAGCGATAGAGGTAGCTGTTTCACTTCGCATGCGTTTAAGAGATTTTGTTTGGACAGAGGAGTGAAACATATCTTAAATGCTGTAGCGAGCCCAAGGTCAAACGGGCAGGTAGAGCGTTACAATAGAACCATTTTGGACTCGCTAACAGCACAGAATCTAAACAATGACGAGAAGGACTGGGACATTAACATTGGTAGAATTCAATGGGGGCTTAATAATACAGTTCAAAAGACATTAGGCAGGACACCCGCCGAAGTTATGTTTGGCACAACAATGAACAGCGAGAGTAACCCAATGTTAAATGAGATAACAGATTTAATTCGGGAACCATGCGATCTGCCATCAATACGTAGTGAGGTAAAGGATAGGATTGACAGAGAACAACAAAGACAGAAGGAGTATTATGACAGAGGGAGGAAGTCTGCACATATTTACCATAAGGGAGATCTAGTGAAAATTGCAAAAGTAGCCTTCCAAAATGACGGAAAAAGCACGAAACTGCTCCCAAATTATGAAGGGCCATTTAAGGTCATAAATATTTTAGGAAATGATAGGTATAAAGTTGCACCTATACCTGGGTTTGAGGGAACTAAAAATAGGCGCAAAACGACGGTAGCTGCAGATCGTATGCGACCTTGGATACACATAGCATCCTTGGATCTGGAAAATGATAATGATTCGGAGGCAGTGGATTATGGTAACAGCCTCTCAGGTTCAGAGAATTCTCCTTAAACGTTAATGGATGATGATAATGGATGATATTTTAAAGGTAATTAAGGCACAATATTTTTAATTGTTTCAGGTCAGGGGCGACAAGTGAGTTCGTCACCTGACTACATTAGAGTATGAAAAGGGTTATCAAGAGTGAGATTAAATGGGCTCGCTACTTGACCACTAAGGGTTGAAATATTTTAAATGGGTTATCAAGAGTGAGATTAAATGGGCTCGCTACTTGACCACTAAGGTTGAATCATTTTAAATGGGTTATCAAGAGTGAGATTAAATGGGCTCGCTACTTGACCATTAAGGGTTGAAACATAATGTAAAATGGGTTATCAAGCGTGAGACTTAAAGACTCGCTACTTGACTCACAATTGATAATTTATTAATTAATAGATAATAATAATAAAAGGGTTGTCATATTATAATAAGCAGTGTAGTTAACTATCAGATATGATTATTGGATAATCCATAAATATATTGTAATCAATTATTCACAAAACGGAATAAACTATATTAAATAGATTAATTATGTTTTGATAAATAAGTAAATCTTTATTTGTATTTTATTTAGGTAAGGTTTAAGTTGTCGTTAATTTTCCCTATAGTAAAATTTTTGTTTAACACAATAATTTCACGTTATTGTTAATATTACATAAATTTCTTACAAGAATTACTAATTTGGCCGAGTGTAAGGTTTCCAATTGGGTCGTGTATGGGGTCATACACGTGATCAGGATGGTCGAGTGTAAGGTTTCGCGTATTCATGTGTAAATTCTTGTACTTGATTTAAATAATTTAAAATATTTTACTGACTTTTTCAAGATATTAAAGTACTGTAGTTGACATTTGTTAAATAATTCAACAGGAAGTGCCGCTATATCTAATATCCAGTCTAATAGTTTATTTACAGTCAAGAACTATTTCTAAAAATCTAAAATAAGGATTTTTAATTATTCTTAATAGTTTTAACTCTCAAAATAAAATAGCGGCATTACCTATTGAAACAACGGAAACGCCAGCGCCACCTTTTTGTTAACTTTGGATGGCGTGGACGGATCTTTGGCTAACGGTGGGACATTACGGCTTTAACGGTCGAAGTGTACGGACTACTCAGGAGCTCAGGAGTGTAATTGTAATAGAGTGTAATTGTCAGAATAAGTGTGTGCGTGTAATATAACGAAATAAACGACTGTGATTATAACTGGAGTTTACTTGGAGGTTACCCGCCCTTACAGTATGTATATTTAAAAGACGTACTACTCGCCACCCACTCCTGATTCCTGATCAACACAAAACCGACACCATGTATACAATCGAAATTCAACCGTAACATCCAAGACATAAAGACTATAATTGAATGCCTTGGTTTCAGTCGGTCCGTTGACGCGTCATTGTAATGTGTGCAGTTAACGCTCAATAAGTTGGTATCGAAGGTAATTGATAGACCCTCACCGCGGCCTGTCTGCCGGTAGCGGGTACCGCCGGCCGAGCGACGCTGACTAAGGTAGTGGGTAGCGCGGGTACCGGCCGACTGACGGAGACTAATGAGCTTCGCGACAACAATGCCGATCCTATTGGCCGCAGGTGGTAGGAGAACCGAAGACATACTATAATACATAGATACTTTTTACACCATAAGGGTTTTTTTCGTTATAATTCATCGTGATCGTCGATCTACAAAAATCAGGTGCCATTGGTGGAAAAGACGTTCTTGTCATGTTTTTTTTTATACCCATCATGTAAGAAATCAGACTAAGGACCCGCTGCATATGGCGGACACAGAGCGGCGGACAACTTTCATTTCAAAATATTATAATGCATGATAAATGAATACAGAAAACCTTTAACGTCTCTTTTACTATTTCTGAAGTAAATACTTAATGTAATAAAATTGTTACTTATCCTTACACCCCTTATTTATTTTCTACTTTCTAATATCTGTGTAAGTTGAACAACACGAAGAACGACACAATAGACCTTGCAATAAAGAAGACGTTCAAATATACTTCTTTGTGCGACGAATTCCTCTTTGAATGCTAACATGTCATATGATATTACATTTATACTCGGCGAGGCGTGAACTTGAACGTATATCAACGTTCAACGTATGCGGTGTCACTGCACCACAGTTCCATACTGTTCTGTAGAGCTTTAGTTTAAAAAGGTAAAGAAAACTATTTCGTACTGCGCTATTTTCTACGGGTAACTCTCCTTTGTGTTGTGCAATGTCAGCTTATAAGGTGCGGCGCTCACTGGCTGCGAGGCCGCGACTGATCGAATCGAGCTCGATCTAGACACGCGGGATCGTGTCAAGCCAACTTTATCAAAAACACTTTAATATAAAGCAGAACTGTTTTTTTAAATACTAAATAAACGCAAACACGTTTATATCCTGTACTAGGATTACGTGTCGCGAGAGATATGGTTTCATCATCACTTACCATCAGGTGGGATCGTTGTCAAGCACTACCTTATAAGAAAAAAAAATTAAAAAATCGGTGACAGCCGGGAATCGAACCTTAAACCCCTTGCTACCCAGTCAGGGTTACTACCAACTAAACTACGCGATCGCCATAAAGAACTAATGCTATAAACAGCAGAAATTAGCTCACACAAAACTAAGTTTCGGCAACCTGACGAGATGAATTCCGACGCGAAATTATAACAGCCCACTTAAAACACTAACTGGTGCTGTTAACTCGACCGCGGTAAATAATAAAATCCATCTGCTTTGCACTCGCCGGCTCTCCGGCCATGAAATATTCCTCGGGAATTAATTCCGGCGAGTTTGTTCCGGATTTGAAACGCTCCGCTGTCAGCGCCACCCGCTAAATTGTTTTGCGCTCGCTGCCAACGGTGCAGTTTACCTGCGAACTGCTCTGGCCTTGCCTCGTGACATGCTCGCTGAAGGTTAAGGTGACGGGTGTGACAAGCCACCTGGAAAATAATTGTGTGTAGCTCTTCCCTCTATCACTATTTTCGACTTTACGGAAACTGAATATACCGTATAAAATAAACATAATAAGAAACTCTAAATTCTCGACGATTTCTGTCGATTACAAATTATAAGTGTTCTTTTCATTTCAGTTATTAATTACGTTACAAACACGCACATTCAAATTGAGAACTTCGTGCTTTTTTGAAAAGGTTAAAAATACTGTAGCAGACACAAACGAATACGATATGAGAACTGATCGCAACCGCACGGTCAAACCACTCCACCGAATTGTATTTGGAGCTCGTGTACATCGTGACATTCCAAATTCAAAGCCACCGGCCACGTCCCTAGCCGCTGGATTTAAATCGTACCTCGGGCCGACCTCAAAAAATAAAACTACGACGTATACAATTTCAAGTGAGATTTTATTCGGAAGGTGAAACGTTCGGAAAGCCCGCCCGGCTCAAACACGAGCTTCGCAAAAATTGTTTTCAGTGCACTCGAGCGCCCATCCACTTATTTGTAGCAGAAAAATACTGAAACGGAACTTACCAGGAAATGGATGCGCTTCCTAACTTTTTATTTGACCAACCGAGTGGATCTATGTGTGTGTGAGAAAGTTATTATTTTAGTTTCTGTTGCATTTGTTTAGTTGCTGCAAAGGTTTTATGAATGTTATTTATAAATACAGGCAAAATAATTAAAAAATATTTAATTTTATGGTTACTTTGGGATGTTTCTCAGTTTCACGAGATTTTAAGAAGGCTATATTAAACCGACATTAGCTCCTAATTCGCACCAGAAGCACCGGCTCTCAGCTACAAGCTACGTGCCTGTGCTTCTACAGGCTACTACGTAGCCCGTAGAAGCATAGCCCGTAGAGGCATGGGCGACGTCTACGGTTAGACTAATGCTACAGAGTTCCATATCGATAAGAAATAAAAGATTTTAGTGAAATAACTGCTTGCATCACGTTGATTTCGATCATACAAAATTAAACCAATATCCATTCCTGTCAAAATAAGGACCTGGACAAGTTTCCAACCAGTGCAAATGGTTCACAGAAAAAAAACATCACATACAAGATAATGTAGGTACCTACTTAAAGGTATGATCACTCGTAGTCAAAACATGTAATCTTAAACAAATCAACAAACATTATTGTACAGATGGCTCATGTCTTATATGTATGTTTGAAGCCAAATATGACAACTCTAAAGTACCTGGTCAACTTAAGTTCGTGTTCATGAGCTGTCGGGCACACGTCTGGTGTGTGTTTGACCAGGACCAACATGTTTTACTTGGCTAACGGATGTTGATCTCCGGGTCCCAAACAAGCTACGACATGAACTGGCCTCTCGCGATGTTCAACGATACTTTGATTACCATTCTTTTGCCTCTCCTGTTCTCTCTATTTAATTATCTCAGTAATAATACTTTAACTTGTCCGAATCCGAATATATAAATATATTTGAATATTTCATTCTCCAACGATTTATTGTTACATCTGCTATAGTGAAAGTTTTCGAAAATTTTATATTATTATATGGTAACATTAAAAACTTTTGGCGCTATACCTCTTGATCTTTCATCCGTCTATCGTCGACTTCAAATGCCTTTCTAATATATTGAAAGTTAGCTACTAACACAACTTAGTAGACCTGTTTCGTTTTAGCAATAATATGGACTACAATACAATTTTAAACAATATAATTTAGACCTTTCTTCATGCATGAAATATTGGTATTTCTAGAATGATTTACTCTACGCATCCTAATACCAAGCTAAACCTTAAAACTTAACCTTGACTAGACCAATCACGAGGTAACTCCTATATAACACCACGTATATACATATATATATATATATATATATATATGTATATATTATATGTCGGAGATAGTAAACCCATGATAATTGTTTGATGCTATTTAATCTGTGGTAGG
>DWJQ01001957.1:0-10245 GCA_018248915.1 Hesperia meskei straton | reverse complement strand
TAGAGGTGTCTAGTATCTCCACTTCAGAAACAGCGCCGTCGAATGCGACTCTATGCTGATAGAGAAAGTCTGGAACAAAGACATCTAATTAAATATACTTACGTTAAAAATGCTAAATTATACAAGAAATGTATAAATTATATCAACGATAAGTTTCCTTCTGATGTTATCCTTCACCGAAGCAAGCGATAATTCATTTTATGATTCATAAACCTTGGAGTTAAGCCTCTACTGCTCTACTAACTCATTTATTCATAACAAATGATTGTAGCACTTACAGCAATGCCAAAACGCTCTCAAAGCTCTTTAATTTACATAATACGTTATAAAATGTACCTAACTATTACCTAATATTATCAAAGCTGTGACTTTAAGTTATTGACCAACGGGTTTATAAATATGTGTAGAAGTCGCCACAAACACAGATTTTTATGAAAAAAAATGACAACCAAGCAGTGGTCATCGTCACTATTGATGCCCAAAAAAGACACGGAGTATGAAGAGTTCTTTCTGGCTCTGACACTGCGAGCCAAATCATGAAATAAATTTTATCCTGTCTAATCAGAAGTGTCGGTAATTGCTAGTCAAACAGGTACCTAACACAAACTATCCTCAACTATCTCTACCTAAGGATGAGGTAGGGCACAGCCCCCGAACACATTTTATACTACTTAATGGGTGGGTCCCTACCACTGTATGCAAATAAGATGATAATTTAGGATTTTTTTGAAATCCCATTAATAATAATTTAGATAAGCTCTGAGATACCTGGTACCATAGTATCGTCTACTGTTAAACAAAGTTCACCATGAGAAGGCCAGACTGGACAGAAATGGAGAAAAACCTTTATTCGCTTTGCACTTTTCATATATCACTTAGGCGATATTGATATAATCCACCTGCAGTTAAACCTTGTACACAAAAAGATCATGTATTACGTCCGATTCCGAATCGTTATTGAACAAAATAATTGAAAGACAATTATCGTAATTATCAACGCACGTCATCTCTGACGTAAATACTGTAGGAATGATAATGAATCGGAAGGAAACAATGTCACTTGAGCGTACAATGCAGTTCAAAAGACGTAAATTGAAGTAAACTGTTTAATTAATGCCTTATTCATACCGGTTTTGGGCATTTTATTCTGACCAATTAATATATATCCATCTCTGTTTAATCATTACTGGTCCCTACTCTTTTCATGTGTCTTTTCATCATCACCCATTGAATGTTATTCTATAGAAAAATTTCGAATCGTGAATGTTATTGTACCCGATTTACAATCAATCAATAGACCAGTTTGCATAAAATCCTTTGAAATACATCATCATCATTTATTGACTTTTCCATAAAAAGTCAATAAACCAAACAGACGTTTCTGGTATGATAAAGTCTTTTAAGTGTAAATAAAAATAAAACCGAGCGAACACCAGTAGCCACAGTAATGTCCGTATGAAATAAACATTTATGTATCTTGAAAACGAATGATCAGTAATAACTTGCACTTAAGGCGCCGAGAGCCCTCGGTCAGGGAACAGAAAAGAATTCATATTGTATCGTCCTGAAGCATAGGACAATTATTCTATTTCATTTTGTATTGTATTCTTCTACAAGGTTTTGCAAGAAAAGATTCTATTAATAAACGTTGGCAGTCTTTACTTTTAAAACGGTGTATCTCCTTTTTACAACACCCAATATATTACATTAAGTTATCAATATTTTTTTACATTTTGTATTGTATTCTTCTAAAAGGTTTTGAAATTAAAGGTAATGTGAATAAACATTGCGTATCATAACTTTTAAAACGCTACATCTTTTGAAATGTATAAAGCAGCCCCCTTAAACTTAAAATGAGAGAGGTAACTTAAAATGAGTATCGATTTTAATGATTCGGTACTATCAAATCGATTTTCAACGCGATGTTCTCGTGAGTAAGCTCACTATGTTCGCAACGAACCTCGCCTGACAAACCATTCGAACGATTATAAAGTACTTTAGAAAGAATATTAATAGCATTACGAATCGCAATTGCGTTGCTAACAACCTCTGTCGTGGCTCCAACCAGCGATCGGTCCATCCATCTATCATAGTTAGTTCTACTGCAGCTAGCTGTGACGAATTAGTTATCTAACAGCGAAACTAAAGGCGCTATGGAATATGAAAAGTACTAAACATATTGCCTGCTAGGGATTGCATAATATTCTCCTTAATAACGTACTCTAATAAAATTTTTAAAATCACATAATAGCTATTCCTAAATGTGTTATTTGTGCGTTCAATTCGCGACATGATTACCAATGGATAGACAAATAACCCACAGCAACAAACAGACAAACAATAATGAAAAATGTTTTGGTTTCTATATTTATCGATAACAAATCACATTTATTAAGATTTACTAAAAATGGCAGTATGTACACATTTCACCTTTATACACTGTATACAGACTATTATTCGGAAAGATAAATATAAAAATGTAAAACTTACCACCAGTAGAGCTGTATTCCCCGATGTATCGTTTAGTCAGGTAACGCACAACCACCGCTGGAACAAGAAACAAACACAATTTAATACAACACACTATAACTTAATACAGTACAATATACTTTATTGTGCAGACTTCCAATGATATAGGAAGACCATTCTACAGCTTTGAGAACATCATGGATAATTCTCAAGTATGAACGATGTTTTCCTTCATCTTCATTGGAACCCTGTTCGGGTAACCAATGATTAAATAACTTTGAATTTAATAGAGAAACAGAAAAAAACACAGCAAATTATCACAAACTAATTAAATTCTTTACAAACACTAAAATATTACCAAACACAATTATTAATCTTAACACAGAACACGTGTTTCAGAATTCTAAACGCCATCAGGTCATCACTCCCGACTTTCTACAGCGAGTACCTATCCTGACTAATCAGCCTTAGACGATACACATACCACTTCTGGAATTTCAATCTAGTAAGGGTCGTAACAAAAATAGTTATCAACATGAATGACGACGCATCTTCTATGAATAGATGTTGGTTCGAGCTACTGACATTATGAAGTGTGGAGAATCCTGGCACCCATCAAAGGGAACTTATTCAAAACGGTGATTACTTCTGACACTCCGACAGTACTGTGACTGTATGCACTTGATGGATGGTTTAATACTGTTAACTTGACGAGGGAAATATTTTGAACTTCTTTCATACTAATGGCGATGAAGAATGTAGGTAATAAAAATAATTTTATTTCCAAATAATAAAACTGGAATCCAAGGCAATAACCAATTTAAACCCGAGTCAAGTAAAATTTTATCTATTACTTAATTACTTTGGAATACGTAGTTCATAACACTATTTTAACAAAGAAGAATGGGAATAAAAAAAATAATGTTACACACACAGACCACGAACAAAAATTTTAACTCATCACTGAAATTCCCACCTCACAGGGAATAGAATCTGTGATAGAATCCACGAACCTTCAAACGGCGAGCTGACGTGGTGTCCATTGCGTCATACAGGTCGATAATATGGCCAGATACCTATATCCATTGCAAATCCTTATCCAATTCTTAATTCTTTTTATTCAAATCCGATATGCATCACCACTCACCACAGGCCCTTATCGCCTACTTCGCAACAGGTTAACTTAATAACAATGTAGTTGCCCAACTTAACTAAATTGGGCCATGATTCCACCTAGGGATCGCCGTCTTTCGAAGTGAACTAATTTGGTTGACACGTGCGTATGTTATGCAAGCCACTGTGCCGTGACAATGCATTCGGTATGCGTTTCATGCCGCTTTGAAAGATCGATGCTAATGGATAACCGATTCTGGGATATCGAAATAAGTAGCCAATTGACTTTCAATCCCTTAGATTTATGAGAATTAGTCAGAAGATATATTATTATGTTTTGTTAGTTATTTCATGTTTACAATCGATCGTCAAACAAGTTGAACATAGAAATACAACTAAATGAAGTTCTATAAAGTTGTGTTAAGTTACGCAATGTTGGTTTATTAGAAGCGCTTCTGTAAGTCTTCTTTGAAACTACGAATTCATGTCCATAAAAATCTACGTAAGAGTTATTATCTCACCAATAAAAGTGGAATGCCCGCTAAATAGCCATTATAAAAGCTTAAAGTTAATGAGCCCATAAAACCTTTGGCCTCGATATTACCACACTTTTAATCTTTGTTTATGAAACGCGTTCGGAATCTCACACTCTCATTTTCAATTCGAATTTCGCCTTCAACATTGATGTGAAAAGAGTTTTACTTCCATTGAGGTCCGTTTACATACGATCCTTTACACGCAATAATACAGCAGTAATAATTAAAACAATATCTGATATGTAAGAATTTGTAATTGCGCTTACGTCATTTATTATTATTCCTTCCATTGAGCGCTAATTATTTTGTCATACTATTTTGTATAATTAGAAACTCATAAGTGAGACGACCCCAAGTGGCAGACTGCATTTCCAATTACTCTTCTATAAAGGTAGGTAGGTATATTAATAACAACAAAGATTCATTTTCATCCGGTAGAACAACTCACGGCTCCTGATCTTATATCATCCCAATCAAATCAAACTTTCTCCGAGCATGATTTAATCTTAAGGTCAACGTAACCCCAGCTTTACGTACGCCGATCCCGGAATTTCAGGCATCTTTAGACGCTAGGATTGATTTTAAAACGTTTTGTCAATCGAACAAAAGACGAATTATGACGATCAACATGACATCACGTTGGTTGATAGATGATGCGCTATCTAGAAACAATGGTGCTGTATCGACAGGTATCATGGGGTAATTAATAGCCCACTCGATCCATCACATGTCAAACCATGTATGAGTAATACTGACGCTTCAGTACTGATAATTTTACGCGCCAAAACCATTAATAACCATACCGTTAGAATCCTTCCATCGAAAGCAAATTGCGTCTTTGAATACTATTTCATTAATTTTGTGCTACAGAACTGTATTACTCGCTTAACTATGATCTTATGATTTATTTACTTTCTTATATTAGATCACTTTTTAAGGAACTAGCTTAACTTATATATTTACTTAAGTTTTACATTAACAACTCAATCGCATTTTGATATTTTTTAATTAATACTTTTTTAATCCCGTAAACAATAAGTAAAGTAAGATATAACAATTTTATTTAATTCTGAATTTCGTTCGAAAAAAAATCATGGTCATCGATACTTCGTATCTGGGAGAAAATATGGCGTTATTTAAAGCGAATAGTTTTTTAACTATAACAATCACATTAGGAAGACGATCTTATTAATTTAGTTTATCCTTTATTCAGTACCTACGTTAAACGGCCTCCTCCAACATTAAATTCTGTTAGCTCATCTGCATACATACATTCAAACTGTACGCCTGAACATTAAGTTTGAAGAGCCGTTCCGTATTTTTCTTTCTTAGGATCAAATTAAATTATAGTAGAGCAATAGAACAACAACGCATAAACCACATTCTAACTTACTCGTAGTGGGTTAAAAATATATTTACAGCTATTTACTACGAAAGGTAATGCCGTCCAGTCGCTTGGTCGGTGGCTTTTTGTGATTACACTTGTCATTCCTGGCCATAAAACGTTTTATGCTAGTATTTTACGTAACTGGAATGTTTGTTCTGCATTTCTTGTAAAAACATCGATCACTACCTAGTTTTCATCTTGTACATTTCCTAGACTATAATTATGTATCTGGTGAATGTGATGTTCCTATTTTTAGAAAAGGACTTTACATTTCTAGCCGTGGAGGTTTATACTAGTGACATGTAGGTACTAATTAAAATGGAAACAGAATTCTAATCTCTGAGATTGAACATAAATTTTTATCCACATGTAGAAAATCCCAAACTAATATGGCAAGCCGACAGTCTTAGAATCGTTCCTACATGTCTGCGTATTTTAATATCGTATAAATCAAATCAACGTTTTCGTTTCGTAAATTTTACTCAGCATGTCTATAAACGGACTCAGTGTCGAAGTATTTTACGACACGGTATTGCTTAAAATATTGCCTCGCACTTAAATATGACATGTCATCAATTCATCGGCACTGTACGAACAAACTCACCGAAAGTGTACCGCAATAAAACTACAACCGCGTATCATTTCTCATTTTATTGATGTTTCTGACAAACCATTATGTCAGAGATATTCTCAAATTGAAATATTCTCTATAGACCCGACGATTATCTTAGCGTTTCGACTTAATACCGAATTTATGTAGAGAGGATAACCATGGAGTATTAAGATGCGTATCGTGTTTCGTGAATGAGGCAACGAGGCTACATGACCTAAATATTGTAGCTTTGGTGTTAAATTGTCGGTAAGTAAGGCGTGAAACCAAATTGGCCCCTTGTAATGGATTACCACGCCGAGAATAATGATCGTCCTATAATTCCACGACAACAATTATTGTTTTGACATCAATACCCACTTCCTCGAGAAAATATTCTCAGAATGGCCTATTTAACAACTAATGGTTAAACAGAGAAGCAAAGAAAATTTTTAAAGGTACTTTGATGTCTACCCTAATTATTTTAATGAAAATTGCTTATTATATGATTATGGATAATGATATCTACTAATCCGATTGAAATCGTTATTAGAAACAATTACTTATGACGCGCGTTCTTAGCTTTACAAATAAAACAAATTATTAGAAGAACTTTAAAAGAAAAAAAACTACGCATATAAACGAATTAGTATGGATATAAATCACGAACGTACATATTCATATTGTAATACGAATATTATATGCATTTACATACTTAACCTATAAGGTTGTGCCATATTTAACATTTAACCCATCCAATGCATATCTGTTGGATCGACGCCAGCCTTATCAGCGAGGGACAGTAGCTCTGTTGAATAAAAGACCAGCTTCATAAACGGTTTCCTGAAACTAACCGCTATCGCCTTTCCATTAAATAACAGTATTAGGGTACTATAGAAATCATGCATTAATCATTAGCAAAATCGTACGCTGAAAATACTGGGAGATGGGTAACTAAGTCGGTTAATCTAAACGTCAGGTATGCTACATCTATGGTTAATATAGTGTTCTACTTCCATGTATTTTTAATAATCAATAACTTGTAATTGTAAATAAAAATTCGAATGTCAGTTGACACGCGGTAAATGTAGATAACTTTTTATTTTGGTAAAATGAGAGAATGAAATGAGGAGTTGGTACAATACCTATGGAGATAGTGAATAAGACAGAGACAGGATTAATTTAAATTTATAGACAGATAGGTATTAAAATCTTTTCATCTCAATAACTCATACCTGACTGAGCCTATAAATATTTATGTATCTACATTTTAGAGTTGTTTCTCTTTCGTTTCATAATATCCAATTCACGCCGTTATACTTCAAAAAGAAGTTCGAAGAAAAAGAAGTCACTTGTGAGTAACAATGACAAACCTCACTTGAACTAAATATTTTTTATTATAACTCGAAGTATTGAGGTGATTTTTACTTTTCAAATACTTATTGTTTAGGACCACACGAAAGATGCTTTAAGTTTAAAACAAGACAATTTGAGTACTGTTAGTAGGTCAGTCAAGGTTAATAGATTTGAACTTTAGGGGGCGACTTTCAAAAATAAAAACTGCGAGACTTTACGAACTCAAAAACTAACAATACCTCAAAGTAATTAATTGTTAACAGTTACACCAGTGATAAAGAGTCATTGGTTACCCTACCCACTCGAGTCGGATTCTAACAAACATTTTAATTTTCTATCGACATCGACAAATCTGTTTTCTGGATTCACATTTGCATACGATTATTTTTCGTTGAACCTGCATTCTCTCACGTTATACTATAAATATGAGGAAGTTCTGACCATGAGGACTCTTATTTTGTTAAACGAATCGAATAAATAATATCTGATTAAGTATATTGCTTGTCTAAATCCCAACAAACCAGCTGATGGTGGTCACCGCCCTTAGACATCATTAACACCAAAACACGACGTCGTACATGGGCCTTATTACGAGCATCATGTGTCTCAATAACTTCTACATAAACAAACTAAGAAACGTTCCAACTTAGAAACATCAAGTCACTAACAAGTATACAGAAAGTATTACGCATTTCGATCTAACTTTCCTAGACGTAAACCGATCGGACAGAGTTATGAAAGTCGGTTTAACTTGGCCTAGCTAGCACCTATAAACATTGAACGATGTTACTCGGCCATGGATCGGTGACGGGCAGGCGCCGCTCCCTGAAGAGTTACCAGACAGGATCTAATTTAAAAACATTTTCGCGACTTCACGTCCGATCTAGTATCTACTAGTCTTGTATGTAATTAATTGCAAACGTATGCAATGGTGTGCTGTTGGCGTCTACTGGAATTTAGTACGAAATTCTACATTTTTGTAGGCTTCGGGCACAGAGACCTGCAATGCAATTCGAAGTGATGGAGGGGTTTTTCCGACATGGCTTATTGACTGCTATCTATAGATCACAGCCGGGACCGACGGCTTAACGTGTCTTTCGAAGCACAGAAGCGCTTAAGAAAATTTTGCCACCCGCGATCTCCCCTTCAACAACCGACCGCACCTGCAGTTACTTAACTTTGTTGATCATTGAGGATCGACGCAAGCCTCCCCCCAGGTTCTACTTTGTTGTACCTAGACATGCATTTTAATATATGCAAAAAAAGCAGACGAACTAAATGATGATGGCTGTCACCTGTCACTGTGAATTGATGACGCGGTGTAGCCGAAATGAATATCACAAAAAGCGTCTATGCACTTATGCGGTCCTGGCCACGAGAGAAGGACGGGAAAAGAATATGACTGACCGTTTCTTACTCATACACTTTGAGAAAAGCTTATAAATCGTTTGGCAACTGACTCTACCACCAAGCAGGTGTCAGCTTCTCTCGCCTCTTATGTTAACCTGGTCTGTCGGCATGAACAGGCAGGTAGTTAGGTAGAAAAAGGAGTTAGTATTCTAGACGTTTATGACAGAAGAATGAAAATGAATGAATGCAAATGAGGAAATTTGATCAAAAGAAAGATAGACCAGCAATGGATCACATGGATCACGATAAGACTGAATCTTGTATGTAAAACGATCAACAGCTGTGTGACATTATTGTACCGAAACCCCATAATACTATAAGCAAAATCTGTACTAACTAGGTTATAGGGCAAAGGCTACAGTAAAATTTTGAGTAGAAAATACGTTATTTTTTGTGTTATTTTTAAATGTCATGACTTATTAATTTCATATTATCTAATTTTTTTTTTCAGATGTTGTTTTTCAGATTCTTTGATTGATAAAATAGTTACTAATTAAAATAAAGCTACATAAGAAGTACCTACCCAAATGGTTACGTAACTCTCCACAGCAGATTCCTCAGAAAACAATCTTTTCTTTCCCAAACTCCAGCAAATGATGTAATTAACTGCATCTCAATTTGGACGTCAAATAAACAATATCTTTAATATTAAGTGTGATTAAATGGATCTAATAAAGCGCATCGTGCAACGATTACTAATGAACCCACGTTCAGAATGTCGTCATTGATTGACGAAACAGAGTCTGTGCGCGATTGCAAAATTCTTAAAAAATGCCGATGGAACTTTAAAAATCGTTGTAGACAACGCAGACTACCGGTCAAACTTGAGCGTCGGAACAATTAGGGCGGCGCAATTACCGATGGCGGCGCTACGCGATTTCCCGCGAAACGCGAAACGCAACCGACGACGCGGCGACGCCCGGCGCCAACCAGTTGTGTAACGCAGTACCTACACTCTATAAATAAACGGCGGACAGCTTTAAGAATATTCGCATTATAATTATGATTATAGTTATTGATTGCAAAACGTTATTCAACTTTAATTATCTTGTCTTTTACAAGTCTACCCCTGTTCAGATTGCACGTAAAGGTTGCCTGAATCAATAAGTTAAACCAGAGAAAATACTGCCTATTGTGTACCGTACGACGCTGATTAATAATTTCACAGTGGTAGAAAATAATTATTGTATCGTATCGATTACAGTAAGGAATGCCGCTAAGAAAACCCCATTGTCAAGGCGCCTCAATTCCGCGCCACAGCGCTCACCGTTAGTAAAAGTGTTGGGATTCTGGGTATTGACATTTCGAGCGACGTGGAGTATCGATATCATCCTGCAAAATCTTCCGAGGTATGATCGATGCTCCTGATCTGCATAATGAGCTGG
>DWJQ01001956.1:0-10245 GCA_018248915.1 Hesperia meskei straton | reverse complement strand
CCGCTCATCGTGTTTTTTCTGCTTAGCCCAAAGGTTGGCTGGTAGAGAATGCAATAAGCCCGCCTTTTGTACCATTATGTAACGAATAGTGGTCAATAAACATTAAATAAATAAATAATTCAGAAGTGTGTGCCCTGGAATTAGAACCCGGACCCCTCGAGTAGGAGGCCAAATTCTTAATCACTAGGCTATCACAGCTTTTTTATGCTATAGTAAAATCTACATTTCCTAAAATAGTCATCTAAGGAGAACTTTTTTCTACCGTCTAGGTAAAATCGTAAGGAGTATTTTTCCAGGTCAACATTTTTTTCCAGCGCAACAGACGCAGTAAAATAAGTGCCTCCTATGAAGATAGTTCACGATAAAAATACACGCAATATCACGCTAAGCTTTTCTGTTGGTCATTGACCCACTCCTTTTTCCGTCCATTCTGAGATTGCTCTTTCCTGTTCAGTGCCGTTTCAACTGCATTGTTCTTTGAAATATGACCTCTTTACTTTCAATGAGCCCGGAACTTTTCTCGAAATAAAATGGCTCAATACGTTCAAAACTTTACAGTTTTATTGCTTAAAATTCGAGGATAGGTTATAAGAGTTTCAGGAGTTATGTACATTTCCGTCAGAGCTGAAAAAGGTGTCGCCAGTATGATTCAAAAGCGGATATTGCAGTGTCGCGCGCTTTCTGTACTCAGCACCTAGCCAGCCTGCCTTCCCTGTATTGTGCTGCAGTACTTTGCTTTTAACTGCGACCTGAATCTCTTTCAAAGGTATTCAATAGGAATTAATACCTTGCTGCAGCCTAATTGTTCCTTCGCTGCTCTGAGGAAAATGGAGTGGTGAACTCAGAGTATGTTTTTGGTTTTTAGTATAGCCATTGAACAAACATAGATAGGTACATAATTTTCTATATTTTTTGACAGAATTCAAAAAGGAGGTTCTCAGTTCGGCTGATTTTTTTATGTTGGTATAACTTCATCATAACTTTTTTTAATGAGTGCACCGATTTTTTTCGAAAGGTATCTAGTATTATATTTATTTATATTGTCCTACAATACAACTATTAGGTAACGAAAACTCAAATACCTTTATATTATTATTATTTCACTTGGATAAGTTGTTTAATTTTTATGACAAAAGCTAAAGTGTCAAGCGGATAAGAAATGGTAATAAGTACTGACTTGATGATGTTCATTTGTTTCATAAAAAAGCTGGCGATGGCTGCACGACTTATTAAGCAAAGTAGAAACAGCTTTCATCTCTCTAAATTTTTTCACCGTTTCACTGGCTGACGACGCCACGTCTAAACTCAAGATCTTTAAACGTGAATTAGGATTATATCACAAAGAAAGGATTTTAAAAATATTATCCAAGCTAACTTCAGAGGGTAATTAACCTTTAGGATGAAAACTGAAAGTCATTATTTCCGATATTTGAGGTTATGATTATGACTTCGTAAAAATCTGCCAAGACTTGCGTCGAAGCACCACAATTTCTCAAATTAATCATGAATGCTATAGAGTTAGACCCTTGATTTTACTTAAAACTTAAATATTTGTGTACAACGTACGTATTATTATTTATGTGTATAAAAAAAGGATAAGGGTTTATCAATCCCAGTGTTGACCAGTAGAGGCAGTAGGTCGGAAGGCTAACGAATTTTCCGGTAAACTATTTGGAAGTTATATAACATTGAGGGTTCTCACGCCTGCCTTACATTCGCAAAATATCATATCAGGGATTCGAGCGGCCCTCGTCCCGCTTAACTGGACATTGAAATTAATTAAATCTAACCAACATCCCACGTTATATCGTATGTGGTTCGGTCTATTTTCCTTTGCACCCAGTTTCTCATTACACTCGAGTGTTTAATATAAACGCTTAGGGTCATTCGTGTAGCGTTTATTTTGTGATCATATTTTCTGTGCGTCCTGTTTATTATCTTCTGTATTTTCAGGAATATTATCCGCAGAAGGATTAAGTGGCATTTATCAAAGCAATATTAAGCAAAAGGAAGTAAATATAAAGGTCGGATACTATCTAAGCTAACCCGTTATTGCAGTTAAATATAATTTTTTACAAATTTAAGTATATCAAGCACTAACATTTTTTTATTTAAACGTTCCTAGGGAAACAATCTTCTAAATAATCATCCACCTTTATACTTTAATTTTAACTGTAGCTGGGCTCAGTCAAGTACTCCTTTGGGTACGATAATTTAAATAAAGAGTCTTACTAAATCACGGCATAAACTTCGTAATCTAAATGCTACAAGCACGTCCGACGTTTCAATATTACGCTCCTATCGTCCGAAGCACGGAAGCATTTATGAAATTTTGCCAGTCGGCCACCATTTAGCTCCCGATCATGTCCGGCGTAGCGAACTCGACTGATTGCTCTCCATTGACACAAGCTCAGCTGTGTAAGCTTTGTGAAGCCAGGGCTTCATTAACTATTCCCTCTGATCTTTTACGTGGACTGCCTTAAAGTATGTTGCTGGTTATGTATTGCTGGTTCTCGACACTGAAAAGAAAAAAAGTACAATACATATATACATATTCCGATACGAAAGTTTAGCATATCTAATGTTTATTTCCGCGGTATAAAATTACTTTAGAAAATTTTAATGATATTACGACCACAGTCATCATAAAAATGTACTCTAATGCTAGGCTCGGAGCTTCTACCATGGGAGGGTTGACTACTTTGTTAGCCAAATGCAGGTCAGTAGATAAAAGGTTAGTAGATAGCAGGTATTTGAGATCGTGAAGGAAAACACTCAAATTTCGTCACGATTTTTCCTTCACCAAAACAAATTAAACTCGACGCACATTATTCTTCACTTCACTTCAAACGCACTTCAAACCGCTACGACATTTAGATAAGTACAACTATTTTCCGCTAATGACGATTTGATAAATATCGTATCAGCGAATGAAAGAAAGGCATTCAATGGCATTTGAACGGAGGAGCATTCGAAATCGCATGTCTACGTACGGCCGTCTAGTGCTACAAAGCCTCTATTGTTGAGCTCCTTATGTCTCCATTCATACATACCTACCTTTCTAGCTGCCTAGATAGATAGATACATACTATTCTCTCCTGGGACCTAGACGCAGGGCTGTCATAATACAGATTATACCTGAAGGCTCGCTCCTTTCTAATTCAGTTAACACAGGAACTCCGTAATCCTGTCACTATTTCATTTTTGCAACGCCGCTAGCAGATTCTCTAATTCCTAGCTCTCGAAATAACGTTGCATATGAAATGCATGATTTTACATGGTGAAATCCGAGGTTTGAATTGAATTTCATTGTAATATTATTGAAGTTTACGAGTTATTTCAATCTGAACAGACAACGAATGATTTGATTTGTTGATTAAAATTTAATGTAATTATAAGTAAGTGTTAATAAAGGCATTTCTATGTAACTATCCAATAAATGTGTATCTACCTAGATGACTCTCATTGTAAGTTCACAGTACCCCAGGGATATGATAACACAACGCCTTGCCTGCTAAGAACATAGAAAAAAAAACAAATCAGTTACAATCTCTCAAGTACATATATTGTGAAGAAACTTGAAGCGTGTTCAGTGTTCTGTGATGCATCGGGTGCACGGCACATTTATGCATTAAATTTATTCGAGAAAGTATGAATTGTATGCGCAGGCATGCCTTTCTTTGTCACTCCAGCCTCTTCCCGACGCCATCTTGCGGAGGATAAATGTATCCAGATTTAGTTTAGCATGACGTACATGTTTACCAACCGTACATACATTTATTATGTACATACAATAATAATTCCCTATTTTATCCTATCATTAAATCCATTATTTCAAATTTATTGCAGCTCACCTCACGTCCATGTTTATTTATTTAGTAAACGTAAAAATACAAACATTCTTTGTTGGAGAAAGTAATCTTACTAACTCCGGGCTAACAAACAAAGAACGTAAACTAAATTTAAAGGCATTCTCAGTCCGAGGGGATCGTTAGACTTAATAACTATAGCAAATGAATAAGTTTAGATCGGAGGAAGACCACAAAGATAACTTCGGGACAAAAGGCTGACTTTAATTAAATTTCTGCTAAGAAGAAGCAGCTTCTCTACAAAATGTTCATTTAAAAAGTTTTCTCCAGTACTGGTACTCATCATTGTAAAAATAATGTTATTATACGTAATAAAATTGCATTGCACGAAGAATTTTAAACAACGTTAAACAGAGTTCTAAAAAGTTACCTAAAAGCATCTATTATTTCGAAGTGTAGGTAGTACTACTAATACTAGTAGTGTAGGTAATTTTACACTTGAGTGTGAGTGATTGACTTACTAAGCATTCCAACCATATGCGATTATTTTATTGCATAGGTAATGAAAATTCTTTCAACCTGCTAGACTGGTCTTCTTCACGACTGCTATCTGACAATTGTAATTCTGGCCGCTAATTATTATGTCGTTAAAAAATATAAACTACTAAGCTCAAAAGCACTGAAGAAATTCTAGAATTTCCAACAACTACGACGCGGAAACTTAATCGATGGCTAACGATTGCCGCAACCCAACGAGCTGTGAACTCGCTATTAGGCAGCTCTGAAAGATAAACAACATTTTGGATAGTAAGCAAGAGCTGGCGGAAACAACTTCTGTTAGATAGCAGCTGTGAGTTACTTGCAGTTGGAACACCAGGCGACAGTTGCCAATTCCATGTTCAAGGCTTAGTTCATTGCGCAGAATACTAAGTCAAGATTAACTTGTGTTTAACTAGGCTTGAGTTTCTTACGAAACTGCTGCTAATATTCCCGTCTTTCAATTGAAATTTTATATGAGTTTAGTACAGATTGTTTTACCGGTAGGTACCTTCTTTTACTTACTGATTTATTTGGGTCCGTCGCCCATATTTAAGACCAAAAACGACTTCACTGCTGATCAACATGGGCTAACATCATGCGATATTTACGTAACATACAAAATTTTATTACTTGGTTTGGCTGCAACAATTTTCAAATGTAAGGTTTGACTATTCATGCTAATTGCAAGTGTGCGAGTTTGAATACGTAGTTTTTGTAAGCGTTTTAGTTTTTACCATACTGATAGAGTCAGCACATAGAACTCGTACATAATATAAATGAAAACGTTAATTTGAACGCTTTCAACAACTTTTAGATTGAAAAGCTTTTAAATCACTAGGTAGGTACGGCCCAAAAAGCGTTCAATATACAAATTGCACTTTTTGCTGAAAAATGTAGCACACAAAAATATTAAACGCCTGCAGCGGCGCGTGTTTTTGTCAATAGTTAGTAGGTACCCATGAGGTACCTGTATTGGGGTAATATCATTAACTGTCAACATGGCCGACGGGATTTCAAAATAATATGTAAAAGAGGACGAGTGAGACCTACATACACAAAAATCAATGGTACATTTTTGAAAACATCATGATGTAACTAAATAAGAATTCCCTGTATCATGGGCGTCATGAAAACACAAGTATAGCACCTATGACCAGAATAAAAATTATCTCTCATTAATGTACCGCCGCCTTGATATTAAATACTCTTCTATCATACGGTGAATCTTCTCTTTCATTTATCCATCATACAAAATTCGCAAATGCGTAACCGAACCAACGATCCAAACTCGCCTACCACGAGGCTACGGCTAGGTCGTGATGTGCATATTCCTAAAATGTGAAAAAAAGGAGCGAAGCTAGCTACTTACGTAAGATCTAACATAAAACCCTGAAACAGTAAATCAAGCCCCATCAGATGAGATTGTACAGGTCAATATAAAATGGCACGGCTTTCGTGTATGCGTGTGGCCTTCAATAAATCTCGTATTTTGTGCAGACAGATCGTAAAATCAGCTCGCGTTTGTTTTGGATTATCTCGGCAATATAACCAGGTTTAGTGGGGCTGAATTGCACGATACCAAAATTGTAGAATTTATTATTTGTCAACTTTCAGGAGATTTGTGCGCGCTTGGAAATAGAGGTACATACCGTAAGGGTTGATACGGAATATCGATATTTTAGGCAAATAATATTATTAACGTTGGTCAGTGCAGTCCATTAACCTGTTAATCCTTAAAGTTTATCTACCGCATCTTAGCCTGAATCAGCAGCCATTCGTAGCATTTCGGTTGGGGGCTTGAGAGCTGGTAGGTGCTTTTTTCTTTCTTCTCTTGCTAATTGGTAAACCCTTACTTAAATCCAAAACTACTTATCACAGGTATGGTTCTTTATCTCCAGAAAGATGGTGGCATCGATAATTTTCGGTTGAAATCACTGGTGGTACAATGTGGTTAAATCTCGACGATATTCATACAAGCATCGGAACATCAATAAACGAAAGGGTTCTCCACTACTTGCTCAGCCTTTATGCAGACCCTACAAAAGAGTACTTATTAACACAAGTAATCCATAAATAGAACTCCGGGTAACGCCACCTTTCACATATATTTACTGGATTTGGTGCTCAATGTTGTAAAGAAGTAAAAAAAATGCTGAACTTAAAATAGAAGCTTTGGCGCCCTAGCTTTGAATGTTTTGTTTAAAATAGTAGATAAAAAGTTTCGGCGCGTTCTTACACTATGCGGCAAAATGATATGGGTCTACGAGTATACAGATAAATAGATACTGCATGGTCAGTATGTGTACATAATCTGTGTTAGGTTGCTATTTTCGCCCCAACACGGCGACCCCTGCAGGCATGCCTTGGCATAACTCATAACTATTCATAACATTACCCAACTTTTCACCTCTTTTGTTTAAACGCTGTGTTCAACAGTTTTGGAAATGAGGCAGGAAAATGTGTATTGTGCACGAAGTTTATATGAAAATATTTTAGAGTTTTAAATAATGCGCCGCACAGATTAAATATGTTTGTTAAACGGTGTCGTTTTTACATAACAGCCGGCAAACCAACAGATATAATATTATGCCTGTAATTAATATTTTAGTCCACTGTATACGTGCCCAAAGTACCTAGTGTTTAAATTGTATGCATAATAAGTACCTATGGTATAAAGGTTTTTTATGGAATTAAGGTAGCAAACGAACATGCAGCTACATTCTCCGCCACCGCTCATAACAACAGCTGTGACCGTCTGTGTACAAGACTCAATTTATTGACTAGGTTGGTGAGTCCTGTCAGTTAATGTTAGTAATAATCCAGTCAGTAATAATTGTTAGCAAGAATCTCGTTGTAATTCAGTCACAGATGCATTGCTACCCCTGAGGACTGATAAATAGTCGCCTCTAAAAGTGTAACCAGTTTCACACATACAGCAACGACAGAACACTTGAAGGTAATGAAATATGCGTTTAAAAACTGATTTAGCGAGTCTTATCGCTAGTACAACTCACATTTTATTATGTCTTCAAGCTTAAGTCTTCTTTCAGAATGAAAGGGGTAATATCATTTAGTACGAGTTGGCACTGACACTCGCTTCAGCCACTAAGCTCCATGATCGCAAAAAGATACCGCGCCGTAGGATTAGGCCGTTAATCAAAGGAAAAAATTAAGAGATTCCAAATTTCAATTCTTTGAAATTCGAAAGCATCATATCTAAATGGGGCAATCTAAAAAGGTTATTTTTTTCAGGTGGGGAAGCGAGGATATTAACCTGTCAAGAGTAAAAAGTGTCGGTAAGTATTTCTTATCGCACAGGCCTTTACAGACCCTTATCTTTCGCGTTACAAAGTACCTGCCCCAAAGTACTGGCAATATTAATTTTAGAATTAATATACGGCCAAAAGAAAATTCTAACGAGCTCGAAAAAATTAAATTTGCATGAAATACCGCTACTTGCGGTAACTTGGTTTCAAAGGGCCGTATCACACAACGTGGATGAAAACCATAAAATAAAATTTTAAACTCTTGTTACAAGACAGAATCGCGTATGATAAGTAAAAAATTGATATACTCGTACATATATTGCTACAAACTGGACAAAATACGACAAAAAGACAAGCACAACATATTTTAATTGTAACTGAGATTCAAGCAATAACCACATTTAAAATACCTAAGTACATGTGATTAATAAAATAAAAATAAAATTTATTTTGTTACATGACTTTTCCATTCCTGGGGTTGCTAGAAGAGATTTCTGTTAGAAATAAGCGGTACCTTTAAACATAATTTTTTCATTTTCTGTTTTCATTTAATGTTTTTGTGTACATAAGTAATTAAAAACTAAAAGAGGTCAACGTACCGGTGAACAACAATAACAACTTGAGCTATAAATTTTCAATAACTTAATTGAAATTGAAATGATATCATTTGCATTCTAGTTGAAAAGCTAATGCTGATCGTTCAAGCGGTCGCAATTGAGTTTGGACGCCACTTCATAATCCCAAAAATAAAGGAAATTAAAGAGTCGTAAAAATGTACTTGGGAGGGTACTTACAGATTTTATGAGCCAAACGGTATCAAATTCAGGATGAGCCATTAAATAAATTTGGCTTTCATTTATGTCTTCTTGATGTTCCAGGACTCTATGCAAAACTTTGCTTGAGACATCTCTTGAGCCACGTTTGTTGGCGTTGATTATTTTTTTTCAATTTGTTTAACATATCTTCCTCTGAGTTCGTTTAATCAGCTCTTATGAATTTACGGCACTCCCTCTTTTTTAATTTAGTTCGAGTCAAAAGTGGTCCTACTAGTTAACTGGTCGTACTAATTAGTTGAACTAGTGGGAACGACCCACCTTGTATGGGCGTTATAGTTTTGTTCCCCCCTAGATCTGATCTGAAGGTCGGTACGCCCATGCATCAATAGGTAAAGTTTACCATCTAAAATCTGTGGTTCAATACATCGTTGGCAAAAGCGACAGGAAAAAAAGTGCAACGGGTTTCATTCAAATTAATTTAATTTTAGTATAATTAATTAAATAATAATAGAATAATATAGTGATGTCTTTTGCATGCTAATTAGTTTGAATTTATGTAATTAGGTTATTACTTTTTGCATGGCTAGGCGGGCAGAGCATAAGGATTTTGTTTATTATAAACCAGCTGTATGACAATAACTCTGTTCTTGCAAAATAAATGATTATGATTATGATTAAGACAGACTAGTCCTGTAGGTCATATTATAGGTAGGATTTATTGACTCTATATAAAACATCTTTTCATTAATTTTCTCAAGTATATTACAATACTGCTGTCAATTCGGTTAATTATGCTGTCTCTGAGGTTAGCGATACCAACGTATTTACATACAAACAGGCAAATAGGTAATAGACCAAACGTTCCTAGTGAATCTACCTGCCTATTAGTGTACACTGAGTTCAAATCTGTTTGCTAGTTTTGGAGTTGATCGCCAACAGACAGACGCAGGCGGGGCTTAAATTCATTTATTATATGTATGTATCTGTACATCTCTTCCAAGCTCAGAAATATAGTTTCGAGGCAACATTGAAACAAAATACACTTGACTAAGATAGATAACATCAGAATATAACCCTTTCTCGTCAAACAAATTATAACAACCCCTCCGCCGCTTATTTATATTGTAGCGAGATGAAACGCTTCGGGGGTTAATTGTGAGGGCATTGACATGCGGCGAGGCCGATAAGAGGTAAAAATTGGGAATGCATCAAAATGTCACGATCTGAATATAAATGAACAAATCGCACGTTCATAATATAACATGTTATTATCTTTTCTTACTACTGATAAGAAATAAATAGGAAGAAACAGACATTAACGTTAATGAGCTTTTTAACTTATAATAAGGAAATTCTTGATACATTAATGTTGGATATAGATTTACAAACTTAATAAATCTGCTATGTATGAGCCTGTAGGTATGAGCCTAAATATGTACCTACAGTAGTGGTCCGATGTCTTTCTCCGGTAGTCATCGGGGGTGCATTATACCTACTGCTTTTTCCAGAGACGAGGTCTACATTCGAGGATCTTTATAATAATAAAAATAATAGGTAGCACAGTTAGAAATTAGTTTTACAAGGATGATAAATGTTCCCTGTTAGCGGCGCAAGCTCTGCAAAATGGCCGACTAGCGGCTATGAAGAATTATTTGAACACGTGACAAATCATTTTAAAAGCTTTATTTTGTTATTTTCACTAAAATTTTGTCAGGCACACTATTTTTGCTCTAGTGTCTAATCCATAATCCTATAGATCAATGATCCAGAGAGAATATCAGCCAGCTCCTGCTTATACAAGCTTGCTTTATGTAGAGGTTATCTCGACGGACCAGTACCGATAAGCGCTGGCAG
>DWJQ01001955.1:0-10248 GCA_018248915.1 Hesperia meskei straton | reverse complement strand
AAACGATTATAGCATGAATTATAAATTTGAAATGGCGAGTGCGATTTAGCTGCGGCGAATTTCGAGGAAAAACAAATCGAATGTTGGATTCGCGACGTTGGATTGAAATTATTAATGATTTTTACCCCAATACCATGCCAATACCTAATGTTTAAGCTTCTGTTGCATCGTTTTTTAAGTGATATTAAATCATTACCTATTGAAAATTACTTATGATTGTGTCATCGAAAAAATTGTCGGCACTGAATTTAATTTAAAAAATTCAGCATCTGTGACCTTCCAAAAAATATGTAAAAGTATCATCAAAGATAAGGCAAACTTACTATCCAGAACCAACATAGCAAGCTGACGAACGACCGTAAACAGTCAATGATCCTTCCATAGCAGTTGTTCAGGAAATCACTGCAGTTCCTCATTTTCCACTAACTCCGGTCACGGCGCACACATCGTCGTGTAAACTATTCACGAACCTGACTGTATACGGTGGACTGGTGACTGCCGAAGCTATCTATCTTATCAGCATTCAATACCATATCAATATAACGCCACGACGCTGGCATCGTGCGGGCCTAGACCTTTCATACCTATTTTTTGTTATCATTTTGCCGAATACCAACCTTCGTCAGATAACTGATCACATATCACATGTAGATCCCAGACAGATAGTGTACATCTGTTTAACTTTATCGTTACAACTGGGATGTCCTTGAGCTGTAGGTATAAGGAAAGTTAAGCTGTCAACACCACTCCCACCATGCATACATTACATACCTATTGTGCATACCTACCTAATTCTCAGGACCTATTGCAATAGTCTGGTGAATTTAAATAGGACTTTTCTACTACTAGGCTTCAACAAATTAATGGCCCACTACTGAGCACAGGGACCTCCTCATCATTGAGAAGCCTTAAAGCATACGCCACCACTTGCTTCATGGTCCAACTCCAATATCGAAAGTTTGACTTCTGCATAAGGCCTCAGACAAGACTTAACGATGGATAACTAACAATAACAACAGGAAGAACCGAAGAACGGAATCGATCAAGAAATTTTTACCACCATAGTCCATAACTGTTTCGATCCCAATATAAGATCGTCGCAAATCGTGAGGCTATGAGCACTGTAACTACTGCAGCTGAATAAGTTCGTTATATCTTTCTGTCAATGCTAATCCTACTTTTGGTTTAAGTGCAAATTCACGTAATGGATAATCCATTTTTAACACAGGTAATTACCAACGCTTATTGATAGACTAGGTAGGTATCGTCGATAATTCCTTTAATTCCTTACCATATAAAACGTATTTCCCTCGGTCGGTGCTGACGTATTTTTACAAGTTGTTGTTGTTATTTTTATTGTTTTAGATTACGAAGACTTTGAAACTAAACAGTTAATAGATAACATAGATAATAGATAACACCATTGATTGAATTTAAATTTCATTGATATGAACCATAGAATTCGTTTCCTCTGTTAGGTTACTACCGTACAGAGTCGGCTCTAAATAATAGCCCTGTTGCTTAATTATTTCATTCATTAAAGAAAAAATCATCATTCGTCTTTTCATCTTCATTTTGACTTTTCATCATTCACCCTTAATACTCCCGTCCGTAAGCTGTCTTTTGGATAACGCACAATGCTAGTCTGTTTCTCCTTTTTGTTGTCATTGAACTCAGTACCATTCTGTAGGTACCTATATCCTACAAGGGCTCGTTCTTGGTGGTAAGGTGGTATAGCTTGGTGGTAGGGAGACCTATTTGGATATCGATAGTTCTCTGCAGGGCCACCTTAAGCTGGCGCGCACTACACGCGGGCGGCGCATCCGTGGGGACGGCACGAGATGTTATTTCAATAAAAGTAAACCGATATCAACTTGGTACTTGAAGCATGGACTCTAATATTTATTCTCTGCTAAAATCAAGTGAGACCTTTTTTACTGTTTCAAATGTATGTAAGTACCGACATGGACGGATATACCTACTGGCTACTACCTAGCCTACTATACAATGTGTCTGGTCACCAGTGTTGGAGACTTAAGGGGGGTGAAATATGGTATTTTTATCGACAAATCACTATCCAAATTTTCTCTTGCCTCCTCCATGATAAAATGGCAGCCATTTTGTTTTTTCAACCTCGAAGCCTGGGCACTTGTAGTGTTTTATTCATTGCTATCAATGTAGATTACGTCTTAGGAAGTCGAAAGATGTCTCATTTGAAAGCTAACAATAAAGGTAATCAACTGATGATACATTTTATTTATATCTTTTTCATAAAACAACACAACAAGATTGAAAAAAACAAAATTCAATATTTTTTCACAGATTTTTCTGAATTTAGTGCCTTTTACATGAAAACTAACCCGTCAAGCTCCATTTTTTGTTGTCTTGTCATAATATACGGTATCAACTATCACCTTTTTGATAAGTGTTACATCAAAGCCGCAAGTAAGGTAGTTTTGAAATTTGCAATAAAATATACCTACTACAGTAGACCCCGCCGCTTAGCTTCGGGAAGCTTTTTGCATATATTGGGTGATCAAAAAGGAAACACAAAGGTACTCAATAATAGCTTTTTATATAGGTACTTAAGTACTTAATTTTCAATATCTTCAGTATTGTTGTTCTTTGAAATGCGTTAATTTGCGATATATGGACATTGTAGCATTCAAAAAGATTTAATTTTCAAAAAAGACGCCTTAGGAAATTGTGGAAAATATAACAAAAAGATGAATTATGTAAAAAAAGAACAATCATAATGGGTTCATTAATAGAACTATGAAATACCTATTACACACATAAAAATACAGTCGAATTGAGAACCACGTCCCATTGAAGTACTAGTACATACATACATAGTACCTCAATGGAACCTGCTCCATCTTTTGAAGTCATATAAGTTAAAAATGCATTTTTACAGCTTTATCGATGCGAACTTTGGGCGACCATAGAAAACTGCGATGCGATGCGATGCGCAATTTTGTGTGGATCCCCGTTTTATACACTGGTAAAGCATAATTAATAGTTTGATTTAAAGTTACCTACTTATAATAATAATCACTAGATTACAAGTTTACAACCCATACTCCAACGGTAGATCGATGCTCAACAAAGGCGTAATGAGTCCCAAGAACGTAACAATTATGTTCTTCGATCGGTCTTTGAAGGCTGCCAACAAGGACTCCGTGTGACACGGATGCACGATGAAGTACGGACGGTGCAACAGCGGGTGCTCTTGCTGAGTTATCATGGAGTAAAACTGCGCTTCGTCTACACTGCAATTCAATTTATATATAATATTAGTTTGAACCACGACTTGACAGTTATAATCCCATTACCATGTTTCTTTTACTTACCTAATTAGCGACATCTGTCTTATTTCAGCAAGTGTTAGTAAAGTTCCTGAGGAATTCCACACATTAAAACTAAACGATGGAACTCCATAGCTTAAATTGTAAAATATTATATATTCTGCTTTATATAAAACTGTATTTTGGTCTGACTTATAGTCGATGTATGTATCTTTTTTTAAATAACATTTATGAATTTCTGTACTTTCAAAAATATGCCAACCATCGTTAAGCTTTTGCGATATTTTCAAAAACTCCCGCGCTGCACTATGAAACTCTTCGATTGTAATTTTGGCTCCATCCATACTATAGTGTAGTCAACAATGATCTGATGATTAGGAAACAATCACTTTTAATGCTACGCTCTATTAATTTTTAATAAAGGTCCCTAGCATCGTAAAGGGCGAAATATAATTTATTTTTATACGAAATGTTTTCAATGTTTTCATCATGAAAATAAAAAATAAAAACAAAAGCCACAGATTAGAATTCTTAAACAGAAAAAATATTTCACAGATTATTATAAATATTGCTATTATAAGCATAGAGATATTATCTCTATGATTATAAGTGACTTGCTTTTATGTGCTTTTATTGACTTCTTTAAGAATTAGGTATAAGTTTTAGAAATAAAAGTGGTTGTCAAATAGAAATTGATGTAGTAATTTAATGACACGATGTGGTAAAATATTTCATACTTTATACCTATACTTTATATGGCCTAATTAACTTCAGTTAATCATAATATCTAGCTAGAAAGCTACATATAGGTATATCATAATTGATCACAGATCACACCACTACGATTACCTACGTCATCGATGTCATAAGTCATAACCAACAAAACCATTTCACGTTCTCATCGATCGGCTGTCAATGTCAAAAAGTTAATTTCATTTCGGTTAATGTTTTGTTTACTTTCGCGTAGGTAATTAATTTAAGTACCTATTAGCATTCTTCTCTTCTTTATTAAGTTTTTGATTCGAAACCAGACCCGAAAGAAAGTTTGTTTCTGTTTTTACTATCCCTGAATCAATGATTTTGTGGTTAACCTTAACTTGTTAGTGTTTATTCTGATTTAATATTTATGTTCACACGTTGTAGTAACTGAGTTTTCTGTGGTTGTGATTGTTACAACATACCTCCCAGCTGATAAGCTGTGTGATAACTTGCTAACGTGATCGAACGTCACAAACAACTCATAATAGCGGGTTACTTTATTTCGTTTCGTTTGGTGGTCGCAGTAGTTCGTCGTGGACAAAGTTTATTGGACGTTTATAGTTGGTAGGTATTGCTTTTACTTATAAAATTAAATTAGCTTTTTATTCTTTACAGCATTATACAATGTAAACAATGTGCCCACGTCATTATTGGATTGAATGAAAACAGCAGTTTTTGTCACATGTATTACAGTAATTTATGGTCTTTTAAATCAATCATTTTTATGTATTATGAATGCAATGCAGAATGCGAAATTATGTTTATGATTGGATGGGATTTTGTTGAATTCTCACATCTTTTTTTATTTGTAATATTTTTAATACAAACAACAACATTCAAATGGTTGAAGATATATATTTAGTTAAAAATTTGGTATATTATTGTTGAATCTGCATCTAAGGGCTGATGGATTGATTGAAATACCTGCATTTGGTTTTCCCACTGCTACCTATATAAAAGTCATATGCAGACAGCAAACAATTTTAGTTCAATAGAATTAACAATAATATTAAATCAATGACACATTAGGCATAATACATTTAATATTTAGTGTGTCATTGATTTATTAAGATTTAC
This sequence comes from Hesperia meskei straton, assembly GCA_018248915.1. Classification (NCBI taxonomy): domain Eukaryota; kingdom Metazoa; phylum Arthropoda; class Insecta; order Lepidoptera; family Hesperiidae; genus Hesperia; species Hesperia meskei. The sequence goes on along the minus strand of DWJQ01001955.1, from coordinate 5,104 downwards.
TATATTTATAGCAAAATTTACTTGACAGGATTATTATGGATTCATTCAAAAAAGACTGGTTCACGGAGTCATGTGAGCTGTGGCCCGGTGGCACGTTCTCCTTTCAAGTGAAGGAAGTGTTGCACCGGGAGAAGTCTCCGTACCAAGACATACAAGTGCTGGACACACTGAGCTTCGGCAGAGTTCTTGTTCTTGATGGTATTATACAGTGTACACAGAAGGATGAGTTTTCCTATCAGGTAAATATTCTGTAATAACAAAAGCATCATAATAAAAAATTACAATACATTTTGTTAAAGCTACTGACTCTATGAACTTGAAATTTTGCATATTGCTATAGTTCTGATAATAATGCAATTTTATCATGAGCATGTCTGGATACTATGCTCAGAATAGTTGTTGACAAATTTTAGAATATGCTTTTATCTTATAGATTACACCTTGGTACACAGGAAAAGACATCTGTAGAAATGAAATACCAAGATAATTATAGTTCTAAGAAATCTATTAATTAAAACTGGAAGTTTGTCATCTACAAAATAATCATTTTTAATAATATTTTTTCAGGAAATGATATCATTTCTACCTCTATGCTGTCACAAAAACCCTGAGAAGGTGCTAATAGTTGGTGGTGGGGACGGCGGTGTGGCCAGGGAAGTTGCAAAGCATCCCAAAGTTAAACAAATTGTTCAGGTCAGTTACAATTTTTGATAATTTAATGCCAAGCAATGCATCTTTAACTAATGTTAAAGTGAACGGATCAAAAAAAAATGTTTTTTGTAAATTATAACATTATGCAATCACAAATTTGGCTGATTAATACTCAAAATCAACAAACACAAATTAATGTTTTATTTAAGTGAGTTATGATAAGAGATTCTTATGACAGTCTAAAACAGGGAGGTCAGGCAGTTTATCTGTTGTAGTAACAAAATTGTCTTTGTAACTTGACATAGGACTGCTGCATTATCAGAAAAAGATAACTGTGCTTGATAAAATGAATGAAAGGTCTAATACAATTTCTTAATGCAAGTATGTACTTATTATTTACAGACAGTAGGTATGATTATTTCAAAATAGACAATGTCCCCTTTTGAGGCAAAAATAATATAGTCTCGATATTTGGCTAATGGTGACCATTTACAAGATTGTGGGTTGTCCCTGCTAGTTTGCAGGATATTTACATGAAAATTAACTGATTTGTGATGTCCCTGTGACACACAAATGTTAAACTTTATATTTTCTCTATGAAATTAAAAAGCAGATGATATTTCAAACAACTTTGTACAGTTCAATCACCTTTTTATAAAGACTTTTAATTAAATGCCATGCTCTGCAATGCCACTAATCATCTTTTTAATTTATATCACAGGAATATTAAATGTTTAATGCAACCATTTCTGATAGTCCTAGTAGTTTACATACATGATATCTTTACAGGTGGAAATCGACGCAAAAGTAATAGAGGTGTCAAAAAAGTATCTCCCGTTTATGGCGGTCGGGTTCAACAGTGACAAGTTGACGTTGCACGTCGGCGACGGCTTCGAGTTCATGAAGAACCATAGCCAAGAGTTCGACGTTATTATCACGGACAGTAGCGACCCCGTAGGGCCCGCTGTCAGTCTGTTCCAGGAGAACTACTTCGCGTTGATGAAGAGCGCGCTCCGACCCAATGGTGTGGTGTGCTCGCAAGCGGGAACCTTCTGGAACGATATGGAACTAGTCACGAGTACACTGCAGTACTGCAGGAATCAGTTCCCCGCCGCGGCCTACGCCTACACGTCAGTGCCGACGTACCCCTCAGGTATTTCTGGTTTTATATTTTTTTGACAATTCTCGTTAGATCTCCTGTAATCCTGTATTACCAGGAAACCAGTGTCTTTTACGGAGCCGCTGACAGATGGGGTAAAATAAAAAAATAGTGGACGAATAATTTTTTATCAATGGCAAAACAGACTTCATAATCCACAAGTAATATAGGAAATAGGTAGGTATGTGGCTATGAATTTAGAGCGATTTTCTCAATTTGCCTGGCTCCAGTTATCAGTCCCTGCTTTGGTTAACTACAGCAGAAGTATTCTCTTTCAAATTAAAAAAAACGTTTCATAAATGACGGAGAAATCCCTGGACATACAGGTAAAATAAAGGCGTCATAGACGCTCCTAATTTTTTTAAGCTGGTGTAAAAACATTATGGCTGCACATCATATATTTTGTCCAATCCGTTGTAGGTACGATTGGCTTCGTGATTGGCTCTCTAGACAAGGACGTGCGGTTCGACCAGCCCACGATATCCTTCACCCCCGAACAGGAGAAGACTATGAACCTAAGGTTCTACAACACGGACCTCCATAAAGCTGCATTTGCTTTACCTACATTTATTAAGTATCAACTCGCTTAACGTTATTCGGAGTACTTAATGTGCATTTTTGTACTTTAGCATAATACCTAAATGACGATATTGAAATCATTGTTAAGTTACGGTCGAAGAACGGTGCTGTAACATCGGCGATAGCATATAATATATGGCGGCCGTCATTTTGGTGGTAAAAAGGAAGGAAAAGTAAAGAGGAATGAACTAATACTCATTATCTTGATTTGTTTATTATTGTAACAAGAAACACATTACACAACATTACAAGAAATAATTTTAATATTAAATAACTATACAGCCCCACATAGAAATCCCCCTGTCTAGTTAACGTCAAAGACAACACAGAAGACCACACACACACCCAGGCGGAGAACAGAAATTTGAAGTCGTAAATAAATTTTTGGTTCGCAAATTTTTAAATTTTTTTTCAAGACCCTTCGAATAGCGGTAAAAGTCGTCGAAAATAAGGCTGTTGAAAAAATAAAAAATTGTTCATTACTGTAATGACGTCTCGCGCCGATAACAACACTAATATGTAAATTAATAAACGTTGCCGTGATGTGCACCGCTCCTGAATGAATTACTACGGCGTCTAAAAACGTTAGTGACGTCATTGTTCGCTACATCGCGGCCTGTAACGGCGCCGTTCTTCACGACCGTACGTTTAGTGAATGTTGAATGAATTAAATACGTACATTCCGTTACATTCCATAGTGTTAACGAAAATATGTTCACATTCTAGTCCAAATTGTAAAATCTTGAATCTTAAGTCAGTCTCCCAAGTAAGTGCCTTGACTGTTTGCTCATGTATGTGATACACTAATCGAAATATTACATTATTTTTGTATGTTTTTATTCAATGTTGAATCGGGAACAATAAATTTTATTTTTTTATACAAATTATTGTTTTATTTAATTATAAAATTCGTTTTCAAAGAATTAATTATGTACCTACTCCTAAGCTATAGCAATTTCGTCCTAATAGAAATACATCCAGTATCAATATTTAATTTTAGCTTCAGTGTCCTGAAACAAGCTTTATCAATTAGGCTTTCACGATCCCTCATAAGTTATAATCAGGGTGCTAGTTTGCTTTCCAATTTTTTCTCAGCGTTATAACAATTTTAAGATAAATGCAATAAAAACTCATAATCTTTAATTTAAAAACATAATCAAGAGTTATTAACCCTGTTTTTCTTTCGATTGCCGCCGACAGGGTGTTTTGCAGGTGGCTTTTACGATCCAATATACCGCCACGATTATACCTACGGCGAACCCGATTACATCCAGCAACATAAGTTCGCACGTGCTCAACCAGCGCGCCGGGGACGACATGTCTAAACCTTTGTAGAGCGCTGTCCGCTCGATGTGGTATATTGCGGTCTCCATGGGGTCGTTGGGGCGGTCCCGCCAAATCTGGCTGATGTTCTTCGCACGCTGCCGCATTCTAAATAAAAATATGGTGAAGATGAGAACGCTAAAGGACGCTTTCACAGCAATAAACAATAGAAGCGGGGGCAAGAGTCGAATTTTGCACACCCGTTTTAAAATATCAAAGTTTTAACATTGGCACTGTATCTATTAGGAAAAGACTGAAACTTTTACAATAAACGGATTGGGTATCTACCGCCGGAGCCCCCCCTCCTCCCGTTACGACATAAATCATAGGCCAAGAATATATTAATGGTACATAGGTACGTGTTACGATATCCTGCAAAACATGGTCTTTTCCACAAACAAGGAACCCTTGGACATTCTCAGATTCCTTCCATAAAATTCAAACATGACTTACTCGCTGCTCAAGATCTGTTTTAAGCCATCTTCGAATGTGTTCTCGTCTAAGTTTTGTAGCCGCAACACTTGGGCTATGCCAACTCCTTCCGCATGTGCGGCGTTCCCGTACTGATCGCCCAGTATGGGCACCGCGAGCATGGGCACCCCTGCAGCGACTGCCTCGGTCAGGCTCAGCAACCCAGCATGAGTTACGAAGCCTACACAGTTTTTGTGACCTGAAAATAAAAATTTTGTGTGTTAGGTCCTGTATATTGAGGTGTAAGGAGCTCCATCCGTCTTCGAATCTAAGACCGATAAGATGTAACACCGCTTGTATAATTACTTGTGGGCATGCTTGTGGGTACCTAGTACCTACTACTGTCATTCCTGTATTAAATTAATTACTTTATGTAGGCGCATTAATTATTCTTATTACTTACGCAATAAATCATATTGAGGCAACCATCTAGTAATCCTAACATTGCCAGATACGTTGTCCAGAGCAGATTCCCATTTCCAGACGATGCGTTGCGGTAAGCGCGCGAAAACTTTCAAGATGGCACCCAGTCGCTTTTGTGGTAGAGTCGACCCGCGGATTAATGAGCCTAAACTAAATATTATAAACCCGTCTTCTGCTTCAGAAACCCATTTTTCTAAAACCTGAAATCATTACAATCACATTTTCATCATAAAGACTTGAACTTGAAAGACGTGAATTATAGATGTTACCGGAAATGTATGAAATCTCTTTAGGAAATGTGTAAAATATTGTTTTAAAAATTATTTAATTCATACATTTCCTAGGAAATGTACATATTTCCTAGGAATTGTATACAATTCCGATATCGTATTAGGAAATGTGTATGTCGTGGCCACATCGTAGATTTGTTAACTTCAAATGGTCGCATTTCATGAAATGGGCAACTCAGTTTGTCCAGACCGTTAAATCGTCTACGTT
>DWJQ01001954.1:0-10251 GCA_018248915.1 Hesperia meskei straton | reverse complement strand
TAGTTATCTTATCTTCTCAAATTGTTGGTTCAGTATACTAAACTAGTGCTTAATACGGGTTATGCAAGAATTTACATGGGTTGAGATTCTCCTAAATACAGTTTTATGTTGTACAAAACTTGAATATAAACATTAACAACTTCGTAATAATTCCTTTCGCTTCACTCGTGCGCTAACTTCACGCCGTTCAAAAATGGGCAACTTTACGTACCGTATCGTAATGTACTATTTAAGTTACTGTCGCAATAATTCCCTCATGTCACAGTTTACGTTGCTGCATAAATTATTCGTTTACCAAAACAATTAGGTATAATATTTTATGCTCAGATTTCGTAATAACATACCATTTTGTCTGCAATGACCAGGAATTAAACTCCTGTTCTTTTAATAGATGTTGGAAGACCCAAAAATTAACTGGCTCTCCCAACTTTCTATAGAGAACAAATACCTATAATGGTATGTGTAGTAATTTTATTCTAAAAAAAAGTTATTCAAACACTCTCATATTTTATTAATGTTTAAAGTTTAGCTTACTTTATCTTAAAACTGACATAAGTAATGGGTATACAGGTACACGGAGGTGATAAATAAATGCCATGTTTTCCAATAATAATTTAATTCACTTACAACTATCAAATAATACGCATTTATACAATTAATCACAGTCATAAATAAAAATAGAAATATATTTCAAGTTTCAAATTATCAATGTTTCTAAAGAACTAAAACTTATTATAAAATTCTTAGAAGTCACAAATTTCTAACATTTTAACTTAAGTACATGGTATAAATTCATTTTAATTTTAATACTATACCTAATATTTATTTTTTTAATAGCCGACAAACGAATGACAGACCAACAATAGATAAATGGTCAGTGCCGTCCGTGGGTATCAGTGACACTCAAAATATCACTGACGCGTTGCCAGCCAAAAAGGAAGCTGATAAGTATACGGCGATCACAGTTTCCTAGTTCCTAGCTAATACGATTGCATATGTTAAAGCATGAATTGAGTACTGTAAAATCAATGGCAAGTTTAATTTATAAAAAAAAAAATTTATCAACCTACATTTGAAGTTACAGCAGTAGATAGGTACATAATATTTCTATATTTGTTAAGTAAGTGTCATATTGAAAATCTTTTTTAATGGACAAGAGAGCTAACTTTACTATTTACTTTTGGAGAATTACATTTTTTACATATAAAGGCACCCGACAATAATATCAAAACTCCATTTCTTAACACTACAAATAATACACTAGTTTCCTCAAATGCTGTCCAAAATCACAAAGCGTACAAATATGTTTGACACTTCAACCATCTAAGAAATGCTCTATGTTTTCACGGGTATAGTGACAGTTGTATCGTTGGAATTAGTGCTGGGCCTTTTGTCCTTGTCTTCTTCTTCAGCAGCGACATAATTCCAGGGCTGCGTTTCTCCAGTGCCAAATAAGATGAAGTAGACAGCTGAAGCGATGTACAGAGACGCGCCCGTGATAAATACTGGTCTCCATTCAGCAAAACCATTCTGCAATAAACAGTACAGATGTTAATTTCTCTTAACGGCTTTCAATTCTTCCAGAACTAAAGCTGATTGATTCTTACGTTATTAAAGAAGCTCAGCAACCTCTAACAAAAGTTATCTTTCCCCATACATATGCATGAGCTTCATTGGTTACTGAGTTAGGTGAACCATTGATTAGAAAGACTATTATATCTTCTAGATCAAAGTCTTAAAGTTTTTTATTGAGGAATTGAAATAGCTATCGTACATCGGCATTTCTGATCGATGTCTCTGCTTAAAAGTTGAAACATGTCAACCTATCCGTGCTGAAACAGCGTAGTGGACTATGGTCTAGGGCAAGGAGCCTTAGACCATAATCCAAGTTGTCAGGAGAGGCTCATACCCTATGGCTATAGTAGATAATTAATTATTGAAACCAATGCCTGAACTGAACTATGATTACGAAAGCTATTATACATAGTATGTGATAGAGTTGGGCATTTTGTATATATGTATAAGATTACTATGGTTCATTCATCGATTTCAGATGCTGAAAATGAAATCACGATCATGAATACGGATTACAATTACCTAGATCAGGCACGGAAATGCCCCCGACAACAACCACCTTTTCAATAAATGTCTAACGCGGGGCCATTTCCAGGCCTGCAGCGTAATTTTGATACGTTAGATTGTAGTAAAAATTAGTTATTATTTACAATAAGCAAAAAAAAAGGAACTTTAAAAAACTGGACTAACCTTGTAAATCTCATGTAATCTTTAACGTAATGCAGGGTCGAACATAACTCATTAAGCTCAATCTTAAGTGGAAACGTAATTATTACGAACAAGCTACTTAAAGACGTCATTACCAGAGAATAACTTTTAAACTATTCCAATTAAGTGAGTTCTGAAGACAATTGCACGTTATCCTTGTTTAAATTAAAAAACGTAGCATTTTTCCGCAACATTAACATTTGCAATACGCTTTATTATTCGATATCATTAATTCATATTTAGTTGGGTAATTCATGTCTGATAAAGGCCGTGGCTACACCGTGTATTTATTTACAATACAATACAAGTTATATCGTGCTATTACTGAATCGTATTAGTTATCAAGTTTGCCATTATAATACCCATTTCCTGTTCATGCCATATAAAAAACAATAAGGTTTTCAGCCAATATATTGTTAATGACAATAACGCCAATTATACCTAATTAATTGGTAATTATAATAAATGGATAATTTTAGATAAATTGTTTGTAATAATAATAATATCTTTATTTGCATGAACATAAGTCATTATCTACCAATTACATACATATTTAGGTAAGTAAGCAAGTACATAGAAAATCTAAGACTGCAAGTTCCACCCTTCAATGTATGTATAGGTTTAATCATCAATATTATTAGTTTAAGATTCTTTGTAAAACATTCTATTCGCATGCCGTTACAGGCATTATTACCGAAACGAAACTACGTGGGGTTGGTTTCCTAGTAGACATAACTAACTATAATAAACTAAGTATACTTATTATAAACTTACCCCATTTTTGGTAAAATGCGCAGTGACTAAGGGCGTGATGAATCCAGCAGTGTTTCCGATACCATTAGCAATGCCATACAAGGTTCCCGCGAAGTTAGGGGCTAAGTCCTGGTGATTCACTAAATTAGTGAGTGTGGCCGCGCCGTTAGACCCCATGGAGAATGTGATGAGCGCGACTGACAGGATGGGAGCACAGCCAGTGTATCCTAACGCGATGAGCAGCAACCCAGGTAACACGTGTGAGAACAAACAGAAGAACTTCCTCATGAACGTTGTTGATACGACGTTCTGTTTTACGATTCTGAAACAAGAATTAAAATCAGAATCAGTTACAGGAATAAGGTATTTTATGGTTATGAAAAAAATAAGTTAAACTGTAAAATTAAAGTGGTAATTTACTTCTCTTTGTAAAGGAGATGGAATAGAGCAAATTACTCAGTTGATGGTAAGTGGTTACAATATTTTTTTTAATAACTTTGCTACGTAGCGCGTAGCCCGTATGTAAGGGTGTGATGCAGGAGTCACAAGAAGATAGTGAAAAAGGCCTCTCGAAGTTATCGCATTCAACATCTTATGTACTTTCTACAACCTATCGAATGAATCGGACTTATACTTCAATTTATTATATAAAAGCTTCATACCTGTCTCCGATAGCTCCAAATATGAGGGAGAATATCATTCTAGCCAGATAGGGCAGTGATGACAACGTTCCCGTTGAACTTAAATTGAACCCGAGGGCGCTGGATACGAACTTCGGAGCGGCCGTCATCACGAAGTACAGACCCCAGTTGTTGCCGTAATGGAGAATCACCATGGCCAAGAATGGGAATGACGTCAGAATACTCTTGAACGGGGGTACAATCTGAAAGATACATCGTTGGTTAATGAGGAAATGGTACAGTAGTGAAAGAAACAAAATGTGCAAAACGTTGTACCAACTCGTAGGTATAGGTAATATCAGCGGCATCTCGATAATAAAACCATAAAAAAATAAATACATAAATAAATAAAATAAGTAAAATAAATGAAATAAAAGAAAAAAATAAATAAATGAAATAAATAAAATAAATATATAAATTTATCATTATCATTGTTCCAAGAAACTTGGACATAGTGCTAATCTACAGTGTGTTATGAAATAAAATGTATGTATGTTTAGCCAAATTAAAGCGTTTACGACAGTTTAAGAACACGTGGAGAAATGCGGAAACTTTGTGTGTTTGAGTTTAATTAGTTCCAAGTACCTTTTGCTCCGATTTGTGCTGCACTTTGTCGCCAATGGCGTCAACAATATATTTCTTTTCTTCGTCAGATATACGAGGATGCAGCACTGGTGAGTCGTATACGAAGAACCACCAAAAACCGCACCATACAAACGCAATGATACCTAAAACGAATAAAAGTAATTTAAACTATATCAATGTAACAAAATATAATGTGACGAATTATTTTCCAATCACTTATGTTCAATGGCAAAAGCTTTTTCGTAACAATTTAAAAAAATTGACAGTATATAGAATAATAAACTGGTCATCGTCGTCTATGGACACGAGTATCATCAGAGGAATCGCCAATGCAACCTCAGCCAAAAATGTTGCTGAAATGCTGTCAATAACTGAACTATGGAGGTTCTCTACAAATCTAATCAAGGCGATAGAAACTTCAATCTTCGGTGAATGGTGTGTATGCAAGTTATTTCCTTACCCGGAACATAAAATGCGTAGTCCCACCCGAACTTCTCAATCAGAGGCCCGCTAAGAGACCACGTAACCACAGTGCCGATAGCGCCACCTAGCAGAGCGCTGACGAACTTTCCCTTCTCCGCAGGCGGCGCCCAGTGGGCTACCAGCGCATGCAGTGCTGGGAACAGGAAACCCTAGAAGGGAAATCAAGATACATTAATTTATTTATTACACAATTAACTTCATAGAATTAGCGTTAAGTGGTCGAAATTCGAATATTATTATATATATACACTTAAAAAAACTTATGAAAAGTTTGATTCATTTTCTGTTTTTTCTTCAGTAACGCTTAAGCTTGTGGATAGTGACCAAACATCAAAGTTGTAAATAATTTACTTTTCCAAAAAAACTTCAACATCGACAAGTAGAGATGACTCCAAATTTATAGGGAACCAGACGCGATTTACTAGCTTTCGTATAACCACCCAATACAGAGTTATGAGGTTACACTCATAAAAAATTGAGTCGAATTGAGATCTTTCTCTGTTCGATAAAAAGTGTATATGGTGTAATCTCACTGTTTTTTATTATTCTCTTCGGAGAATTTTAGAACAATATATGGAACCTAACCATAAATATTTAGTTTAAATATTTTTATCTTTTCAATCAAGCATTCAGGCAATGATATGCAACTTTTAAAAATGATGATTAGATAAAAGTGAAGAGGTGGTGCTCTTTTGACGAGATACCTTTGACGGAAAACTGACATAATCTAATCCAGGGATCCTTACACGAGGTTGCTCTCGATTACCTTATAATATCTACCTATCTGTTTAAATGAATATTTTAATAGCCATCTAAAGAAAGTTTATCACCAGTAAGCACACAAACAATAGCAATACAAAGATAAAATCTATCGAAGTTCCAAAACACAAAACTGTTTCTTTACTATTAAACTACTACTCTACATCTACATTTAACATGTAATACGTAGGTACCAATAGAATTTTGTGACTTATTTAGAATATTATTTATGAAACAGTGTTGTAATAGATAGGTTTAAGCAAATTATATAATTTAGTAACATATCGTCGGAACCACTATAATATGGAAACTAACACTCTATTCTAAATAGCACTAATTCCACGCCATACTTTGAACCATAATTAGTCATAACTCAGACTCGTTAAATAGAATAAAAATGTAAGAAGGTCGTATTTCTTTATCTGTTTTAAAGCTAGGCTGGCCTTGTTTATCGTTAGAGGCGGAATTATAATATTTAAAATTATACCTTACATATACTTATACATCGGTAAGCCACTTATGAACTAGGTTTGATAATTAATGCACTGGTGATTTTATATGCGATTTTCAAAAAACTTTCCACATAATAATATATGCTAATGTGCCAGATATTTGCGGAGAGGACAAGGGACCAACGTAGCTTAGGTATATTATATTTATATGTATATATTTCCTTACTAGCTTTATTAATACTTTTAGCATAATTTTAAGCATTTAAATGTCACTTGCTATAAACGGTGAAGGAAACCATCGTGAGGAAACCTGCATGCCGGAGGTTCGCATAAACTCAAAGGTGTGTGAAGTCCGCCATCCGCACTTGGCCAGCGTGGTGGACTATGGCCTTAACCTTCTCATTGTGAGAGGAGACCCGTGCTCAATAGTGGGTCATGATGGGTTGAGATGATGAGCTTAATTAATTATCTTATACATATACAGGTGTATGTAGGTATTTTAACCCTGTAGGTATATTTCCCCCGCAAGAAAATCCTACCATGGTTACAAAGTCGGGTGACATGCGTATGATGGGAAAATGAGCAGCATTTCAACATAGTTAAGGTCAAATGACATTCGCATCGCTACGCACCACCAATTCCCCTGGTTGTTTATTATGCTCGTTGAGCCGATACATCCATTGTACGTTCCACTGACTCGCCTCACCATAACAATCATTGTATTATTAATTTATTCTCCACAATAACAGCTAAGTAAACGTAGAAATGATTACACTATATACGTCGTTAGACTAGACTAGATTATTCGTTCGTCGAATAAATAACCTTATTAAAAGTCTAAACCGGTTCAATATATTTAGTGACTATTTTTGCACGTAACCATAATCTAATTACAAATGAGAATGAGGTATACTGCCCATGGAACCTCAACCATACTCTTATATCACATACTATGTTGTGTGTACGGTGTATAATAATAAGTACCTTCATCCCTTTAACGATAACGACCCACTATACTGAGCACAGGTCTCTCCTCATCTCTCAGAAGACCTAGAGCTTTCATAGCTACTTCCAATTCTTGTTATACCAATACTCATTAAAGTAAAACTCACCGCCGCTAATCCAATAATGAATCGAACTCCAACAAGCACCATGTAGTGAATCCTCGCAGCCTGAGGGGACAGCGTCGTGAGCAAGGCGCTGAGCATCATCGTAGAGAACACCAGTATCCTGGGACCTATCAGCTCGGCTGCCGTTCCACCGATGAGGCATGTTATGGCGTAACCCCAGAAATACCCAGACAACACGTAGGCCTGCTGCTGAGCCGTCCATGTGAATGTCACTACTCCGTCTGGCTGAAATGAGGATAACGAAATATATTTATAAAATTCTAAAGCTTGTCAAGGCTAAAGAAATGATACCTATTACTTGTAAGAATTCAAGAAAAAATGTTAATAACGTTATTCATACGCCCAGGCTTTAGGTTAGAATTTACTGTATCGCAGACGAAATGGACATCACTTTCACTTCGCGCGGAATCGAACTCAGGACCTTTCAATGGCAGTCCGACATGGTTGCGGCTGCGTAATAGGTATAGGTTGTTATACATATTACATATCATAGATATCATAGTGCATTGAGTAAGCGCTCTGCAAATTGGATAATGTAAAGCCCGCCTAAGTAATAAGTACGTATGTTGGTATTCGAACTGTTAATTATGTATCATTAAGTAATAAGTACATATGTTGTTATTCCAACTGTTAAATATGTATGTGTGTACCAAATTATTCATCTTTATTTGGATAGTTCAGGACTACTCGAAGTTTTAAATTCAAAAACTTTGCATTTAGTTTAAAAAATCGATATATTCATTTAGTTAAAAAATACCTAACTTCGTTCACGAAAAGAGTAACCACCCTCTCTGATACAAAAAATTAACCCTTCAAAATAAAACTTAATAAAAAACCTAAAAAGGTAAGTGCAATGTGAACTTTAGTAAGTTACGTATTTAATATACTTAATGTCTTTTATTTACGTAAGTAACATGCAAAGCGACGCAAATACACATCAAAATGATACACCTATTTTATCAACAGATGCACGTGTTTCATCTCACACTTTCGCATAGAGTAGCTCAGCGGATAAGCTCTTTATCAATACTACAATAGGTACATTTTATCACTGTTTGTTTTGAGTAGGTAAGTACACTGATGACAGATTTAAGAACTAAGATGTCGCGAAACAATATTCACGTGCTTCGATAACAATGATATGAAGTCTTGTTTTAAGAGGATTTTTACAAAAGATTAAGGTACTCTCTTCTATGTAATTTTATTATCTTATCCACTCTACCCCTCTGCGTAGGTCGAATTATAATATTTTTCTTATAATCGAATAATGCAATTCATCATACTGCGAATTGACAAACAAAACACACCTCTAAAACATTATTTAAAGATTCCACTAAAGCCAGATATACTTATATTTATATGAAGATAAAATACCTGAATTATTTGTATTCGTTCAAAAAAAATGTTGCTAAGGATGTCCACGCATATTTAAGTTACACAATAGCTAAGCTTATCTGAGTAATAGTTATTTATCTTGATTATAAGTACGCCTAGTTATCGGAAAATGCAGACATAATTAAATAGCGTATCGATTACTGAATGACGTCAAATAGTAGTTACCGTCACAGGCGTTCTAGTTAAAATAATTGATGAATGCTTAGGAAGCAGCATAATAAGTCGCAGTTCATAATTATGTGAACAATTGATCATCCATGCAACATTATTAATAACAATAGAGGAAACTGAGGTGTAATTCACCACCGTTAAGTTATTGACACTTGAAATTTTAGTGCTTTTAATAGGAAAAATGATTTTAATGAGAGCTAGATAAATAGGTGATTCTATAAACTTATCAGAGGTAGCGTAAAATATTGTGGCCAAAATATCATTAGAAGCATTTCTCTTAAACCAAAACTATGACGACTGAAAACTATTGAATCAGAGTATTATTAACATCACAAAAATCTCACTCCGTAATCGACCATTCAGAGCGTGACGTGTGAGATTAAAAAGTTACATGTAGCTAATTGAACACAAAATTGAGCAAGAAAGTTTTTCCTTAAAACTTATTATTATAACAACCATGACATATTTTTACTACAGTTTCTCAATCAGAAATAAAATCCTACTTGAACGCCAAAGCCCCTTGGCTCACGGGTATTCACGATCACGACCAATTTTAAATAACATACCTACGCCCAATGGAAAATCTTCTGCAATCCCAAAAGATTCTCGGCTCTAGTGAACATTTTCTATTTTTTACGGTTACGGTGGGTTGAAACGTTTCCGCTTTTTTATGTTATTATTATTATTATTTGGTGATATAGGGCACGGGGAACAAGTATCCCCGTGAGGCCACTGCGACCATTTCTGATCTATTATAGGTATTATTTTAAAAGCATGGGGTTATGTATGAACGTGTTGTTTCTTAAAATTGTTAATATTACCTGTCGCACCTGCCTTGTTGTGATAATTGTAGTGGTCTCGTTATATAACGAAGTGTCGTTATTCGCGATGGCCTCGCATTCGCTTTTCACTCTGTGAATAACAATAGAAAAGTATGAATAACAATCATTTGCAACGCTATGGCATTCGCATCGCATTACTGTAACAAAGCATTGCGTACTGCGTGTGCCAACACGACATTGCACCAAAGTGTGACCAAAGGGTTTTAGTTCATTCATTCACCAAAATATCCATTCATAGGCACGTACCGCAATCTGTTGGTGAGTGAAGAGAGAAAACAATTTACCGTCGTTTCAATGAATATGATAGAATTATCATCTGTCAATAAATTTCAAAGCAGTGGCCTGGCAAATAGATAGATATTATGACATAGGATTAAAATAAACTAGAAATACAGAATGCAATGATGGTAAAGTGGTTTGAACGTAGAACTCCCAAAAAGTTCGTCTGGGTTAGGTTAGATGACCACTGATTTTCAAAAAATATATGTATTTGAATTTGCATCGGGAAAGGAAGACATCGTCTGGAAAATTGCACACTTGGAAGCTCTTCATAGAATAATAATAATAAAAACGCTTCACACTCAAAGCCCCACACTAGGATTCCCTGTGTCGTGGGTACCTTGGACAACACACAAGACAAGCACACACACCCAGACCGAGAACGGAAATTTAAACTCATCATTCAAATTGCCGCCTCGCTGGGAATCGAACCCAGGAC
>DWJQ01001953.1:0-10252 GCA_018248915.1 Hesperia meskei straton | reverse complement strand
CCGCCTCGCTGGGAATCGAACCCAGGACCCTCGGAACAGCGATCCGGCGTGTTAACCATTGCGTCATCCAGGTCGTCCAATAGTAAAATAATAAAAAACAAACGCTCCAAAAACATACTTTACCTTCTACTACTTTACTATAGATTTTTGTAGAATTGTAAACTTCTTCTAGCAGCAATATCAGTGATTTTTATTTTAAAAATTATCGCTCTCGCGTCGCTTATGACAATGAACGCAATCGATATGCCTAATACCTTATACCGTATCGTAGTGATCTCTAGTGACAATATACGATCAGAGACATCGAGCCGAATGTTGTCGGCGATCGCTTTGATCTGCCGGACGATTGTATTATATGCCTATATGTATTTAAATACCATGTATACAGATACTAAAACGTTGCATAAGTGAACTTTGAAGAGGTCGGCTCTAAGACCGGTGAGTTGCGTCGTTTGTATGTGATCGACCAAGGCATCAACTGCGGCTAAGAGGATGATTGGCCGTGCTTTGTGCTTCAGTGATTCAGATGGCATAGTTTCCGTTTTTATTTTCAAACAGCAGTCGTCAAGCTTTGTTAGAGGCTTACGGGTGGGATAGATATATATTCGTCATGTGCATGACACGGAGCGGCATAGTAGCGTTATTGTCTCTTCTCGTTCTCAAATATCGCCGATCTGTAACCTGTAACCAATGACAAAAAGGCACAACTTTTTATTCCGAATTGGTATAACACAAAGTGGATCATGTCTGTTAGAAATTGGTAAATCAATTAAAATCAGCAAAGAAAGTGTAAAAGTATACGTCAAAACTAATAATAATGCATCCGTATTGTTTACTGTGTGTCGTGCGCCGCCGATTCACCCTCCCACAGCTGGCGCCCGAGTCGCCGACGACAAAGCAAATAAACTGTTTGCTTACAGATATATTGAATTAGTTTTAGGGCATTTCCTTGTTTGAGTTCTGATTAATTAGACTCACCTATTAGAGCGTGTCCGATAAAGAATGGTTTTCACTTTAAAGTAGATCGTTACTTTGTTTGTTTTAATGTGAAGTTCCGTTTTTATACACGTGTAAGTGGAAGAGTTACGAAAGATAGGAATACATTACTTGTGCATTGGAAAAGATGAAGAGGAATGGTGTTTATAAAAGCTAAGCTACAACCCACTAATAGCCCACTACTGAGCACGGGTCTCTCCTCATTACTGAGGAGACCTAGAGCATACTCCACCACGCTGCTCCAATGTGGATTGGTGGAAGGGTTAGTGGCCAACCCAGTGTCGAAAATTTTCAAGCCGCCCGAAGGCATGGCATAACGACTGCTATCAATCGTTAACAACCGGGACCAACGGCTTTACGTGCCCTCCGAAGCACGGGAGCGCTCAACAAATTATTGCCACTAGCGGTCACCCATCCGACTACCGATCGCGCCCTCTGTTGCTTAAGTTTGTCGATCGCTTAGGATCGACGCAAGCCGCCGGGCTATGAGCGCTTCAATGGTGTTTATACTTACATGGAATTCATTCATTACCTATGTAAGTACATTATTATGGTAATTACGAACTACCTAAATTCCAGTAGACGGCAAATGCATAATATCATAATGTATGATAAACTTGACAACATTTTGTAAAGATTTTATTTAATTTAAACATGAAATATGTGATATTTATAATTATATATATTAAACATAGAAATATGTGGTATAGATTACTGGTTACTTATAAAGCAACACATCCCAATTTCAAATGATCCTTATAATTTCTTCGAATGTCTAATTGTTTGTTTATTTCCGCGTTTCTTCCCAACAGAGTTAGGAATGGCAGAAACAAAATTTATTAAACCAAGACAATACAAATACGTTATAAGGGCCCGCGGGTTGAGATCCCGTATTTCTGGTATGCGAATATTATGTAGCTGGATTTAATAAACTACAGGCTGTATATCTTTGTATGGCTCATGTATCCCTACTGTTTCCGGGGTTCTCTTACTGGCCGTATCAAAACATGCTTTTAGAATGACAATTTGTGCAACAGAACAGAATTTCAACCACGGTTACATCGGGAAATGACGTTCATTCAATTCGTTAAAATTCCGCGCGTTACTTTCAAACGTAATCCTTTACGCTTTGTCAATAGTGAGAAGGGACATTCAATTGTCTGTAAATGACTTAATGGTGGTTTCTACAAATATACTGTGACTAACGATGAAGAAATAGCAATTCCTATCCTACTACGTTAAGTCAATGTTAGCGTGGAAGGGGTCCCATCGATCCTTTACCATTACTTTATCATTATCATACTTTTAAAATACCTACTTATTATAAGCATTCTGTTCTATTCTATCTATCTATTCACCTATAGGCGCACATTGTCGGGTGCCAGAGAAAACAGTCTTCTTTGTTCTTCTGGCGGGTTGCTTACAACTAACCGCTCTATTTACTAAGCTTTTAGCGACCCCAGGCCCTGAGTGCATTTGGTTTGAGTTACCAATATTTTGCTAGGCCTTAACACTGCCATTACACTATCCACAAATTAGAAGTGAATTGGTTCGAACTTCGCTAAAATAGGTGCAGTCGTTTGAAGTATCTTATGCACAATCCGTATGTAATTTAAACTTATTTAAGTATAACTTTCTTCTCTACCTGCTTGCTCTATATTTCTTTACTATATTTTAACTAAAAATACGTCCAGTCTAAAAAAATAAATATATACAGATATGTACATATGTAGGTACTAGGTGAAACTCATAGTTCAATCCTCGACTATATCGTCTCTTCTTGTGTGACTATTTACCATTAAGTAGTTAGCTTGTCTGCTTTTCGTCAAACCTTCACATTGAAATATAACTGCTTCGAGATATAAGTATCTATGTACCTTCCTAGTAGAAAGTGCTATGATCTAAGTACTGAATACCTTCAAAATTTTTTATCTAGTCTGAATTTAGATAGTTTTAGTCTCCCGCCTGAGACCTTTCGGGAATTAATTTTAAAAACTGATATTTTTTAGTAATTAAGCTAAAAGTAAATTTTTCCTTCATTTTCCATTTTAGTCTCCCGCCTGAGACTTTTCGGGAATTGATTTTAAAAATTCTATTATTTTTTATTAACTCAGCTAAAAGTAAATTCCAAGTTTTAAGTAAATCACACCAAATATTTTTTAAATTCATCCAAAGTTTGACCCTTCATTTTACCCTTTAAGTTATGAATTTTTAAACCACATTTCTTAGAGCTTTTCCACTTCTAAGAAACCACAGTACAAAGTTTATTATTTTTAGGTTCAATGGTAAGCATTTTATTGGGAAAATAAAGTAAAAAGTAGATTTTATTTGTTTTAACCGATTTAATACTATTTATTATGTACAATAGAGTAAGAAAACTGACCAAAGCTTATGATTTGATAAAAAATAATAGGTATGTTTTTGTTTGTAACTGTTTGAAAAGTGTATTTGCAGAGTTGGTAAGCTTATAATCGATATAACTACTGTTCTTTTCTACAATACAACACACCTGTATTTATTTGCTAAGTAAATTCTTCATACAATCCCCACCTTATGGTGATTGTTGGTATAAACTTCGATGTTAGGTTACTACTAATTCAGCACACTAAATTAGAATAGTCTACATAGGTTACCTTTTCCCTTCACAACCATAGAATAATGAATATTCTAAATAGGTAAGTTCACAATCGGCTTTACAAAACGAATAGATTCTAGGGGGTCCATGTACGAAGGGTCGGTGATTGTTAGGTATCCTAACTACGTATGTTTTAGCTGGCTTGACGCGTATTGATTAAAGAGGGCTTGCAGAACAATAGGGGATTCAAAAAGAAAATTAGGACCCTCGTTATTAAGATGAAAACACTCTTAAACTATAAGTAGTTATAGGCTGGCTAACTTTGCAGCTTCATTTATCCGAAAGAATAAAGGGACCGATGACAAAGTAATATTTTTTGGGTTATGTACCTACAGAAAGGAACCTTATTATAAAGACTATATTATACGTTGTTTTGAATCTATAGAAAATAAAACAAAGGTGAAATTATGGAGTATATAAAAATAATTTATTGTGTGCCAGAATGAAATACTCAGTGTTTGAATAACTAAACTCTTCGCTACTTTCTCTATTTTTAAAATCTAAGCCTGAATATTAATATTCTCTTAGTTTCACGAGTATGCTCATTGCTTAGATATATTATTTTATTTGTACCCTGGGTGAATTCTCGGGTTAATTTTGGATGCCTTTCTTGTGAATTTAAACTTTATTGACTGCCATCAACGACACATTATACAAACTAGTATGAAAGTAAATTAATTAAATTTACTTTTTACGTTACTTTAGACTAAAACGGAAGTTAACCGGGGACATAATAGTGAAAAAACTGAAATATCTGGCATTTCTGTAATTTATCACCTCAGAACAATAAAATAGGTAAATAAACTCATTACTGGCACCAAAACCGCAGGCCAGCGCGTAAACAACTTGTAAAATTACCAATTTACGTTGATGACGTGGGCGTGGTAGAGTAGGCGTGGAGGGATTAAATACCACTAGATTTACAGTCCGATAGGTTTTTATTACAAAATGATTAGTGAATAACAAAATCATTAAATAATACGGTAGACGCGTAACAAGCCACAGCGTATTTGGTAAGTGTTAAACCAACTTTAATTCGTAAAAAATAATGAATTTTGGAAGTTTATAAAATAATACAATAAATAATTACAATACAAGCTTCAATACATTATTATCCTGAGTTATGAGATGATATTGTAAAATTAAATGATAGTCGACAACTAAGGCATATAAATATCATAACATTGAACTTGGCTCTTATTACAGATCACTTACTATCAAGTGGCTCCTCTATTTTTTTATCGAACTGAAGCTACATACGGCACGATATTATCCCTCGTTGAAGTCAGGGAAACCTAATTTAATTTTCAAATTTAAAGACTAGTTTTCAAAACAAGGCTCATAAAATAAAATAAAAAAAAATTAAATTATTCCTCAGTCTCACTGCAATACATTTATTCAAATCGAACCGACATTGGTCGACCCGTTCTTGAGAATACACCGATAAAACAGACGTGAATTCTAAATAATGATTATTACGATTAAGAATAGTAGTTCTCGAATATCTTCAATGACAATACATATCTACAGATTTCAATCCGTTACAGTTTTAGTACGTATAAAACATTAATAACAAGAGGCAGTCACGCCTATAATCCTTTTGTTATTCGCTTTAAAAATCAGTTCACTCCCTACACGAGCTATTGACAGAAGTCCAAGTAAAAAGTATGACGAATCGCCGTGAGAGTCATCGGTTATAAAAATATGGCCCATTGAAATAACATAGTGGCGTATTGATAAAAAATATTCAACCCATAAATGCATATTATCAAATGACTTTTATTAAAATGAAGTACCCTCATGCTTTAAAATTACTTTATGTTAAAGAGCCGCACCGTTAAACATTATCGCGTACCATTACACAGATGAAGTATCAGAAATTATGTGGAGGTGGTGGTTTTTAAAAACTAATTTGATTATTGTCGTGTGAATGTAGGCTTAATCACCAACAGATAGAATTTGGAGTTAAATGCATGGTTTGTATATTTTAATTGCTGCATTTATCGTCACGATGTCACCAAGAATGCGGTTTAATTTGTAATATATTATATTTGTAAATTTGACACTATATTACTGATGTAGATGTTGATATAATTGTTGATATAACGAAATATAAAATTTTAATTAAACTTCCTTCCTTTCCACTTCTAGTAGCAAAATGTTTCTTCGAACCAAACAATAAACCATTTGTAACAATTATTTTAAAAGTTAGTTCAGAAAAATTCTCAATACTCTCCATTGTTGCGCGCTGCAA
This sequence comes from Hesperia meskei straton, assembly GCA_018248915.1. NCBI lineage: Eukaryota > Metazoa > Arthropoda > Insecta > Lepidoptera > Hesperiidae > Hesperia > Hesperia meskei. The sequence continues at coordinate 4,367 of DWJQ01001953.1, read as the reverse complement.
AATGCAGATAAAGTTCAAAAAACAAGTAAAGCCAGCAGATTTAAAACTGTTAAAAATTCAGAAAGCGCAGTCGAAGCGCAAACTATTTAAATCCAAAACGAATGGGACGCTTAAGGATGCTCACAATTGGAATAAATTTTCTAGCATTTGTACACAATATTTCGTCATTGAGTTCACGGCTATTTGTTAGAAGTTTGTTGACATCTAAAAGCATTCAATCGGAATTAATGACTATTTGAATGCTATAGTGATCAATACTTACCAGCATTGTGTTCCCGTGACCTCTAAAATGTATATGTACGTAGGTGTAATTTATCAGCACACTTGCTGCAGTTACGTAATTAAAATTGTTGTACGGATATGACATACCTTAATATTCGGGTACTTACATAATTTCAGCAATGATAGTTAATTTGAAATGTATCAAATTGAGAACTAGGTATTAATGGCGTGATTTACTTGAAAATCAATAACCGTATCATTGCAATTATGGTGTTTCATTTTATTATTATATTGAGTGATAATCTTTCCTTATTCAGTTGCTCCTTACTGCAACACGGATGAGGCATTTACACGACTCGAGTAAGCACTAGTTGGACCTTGCTGTACTACTAATATACCTAATGTTTATAGTGGTGGCATCTAATGAAAGGGTTTTTCGCCCGTATCACGAATTCACGATTGCTCTTCCCTTTTAAGAATTAACAGTGAATGTGTTTTGTATTTCTTCTCCGCGGACGCGAGGAAAGTGAACTTTTGAGTACGGCTGTCGGCAAGTGACGTTGTTTTTATCAGGAGAGAAAGTGTTGGTTGGCTTTTGGCTAAAAATATTATACACAGTTTTAATCCTGTTGCACAGTGCATCTCCTTTGTATGCCTCTTTATTTAAACTCATGACATAAATACATACCCTAAGCACAAGTTTAAATTAAACTGCTTTCCAGAACTATGAAAACGACATAAATATCTTCGCGTGATACATTATACGAATCATGTCAAAACTCAATACAATTAAGCTCTAACGAGAGCCCTAGGAACTGGCAGCCATTAGACAGAAACTATTCCTTTTTTCGCTTTATCGGCCCATCTAATTAATTAATACCGGTTTTTGTTCGAACAAGCCGTAATTCTGTCATCTGGCGTAAGATTGGCGTACGTCGGAACATCTCGATTCGCCCACTCAATGCTGTAATTAAGCTTGCAGCGACCTGACTTAATTCAATCGGGATTGTGATAAACAGCTGTTTTCATTTGCATTTTAAACTGATATTCAGCTGCCGTTTCAAGCCTTTGTTTATTGTTTGTAGATCTGGCTATTGTTAAAAGAGTATTTGTTAAGTTTGTTATGGTCTTTGTAACACCAAAGCTATATTTTGCAACGTTTTACTGGTTTAAATGCTACTAAATACCAAAATTTAATACAAACACGCACTTAAAGAGAATGCGTCTGGCGCACGCGAGTAAATATTATAATCCAGTCATAACATTGCATGATGTTGTGAGATCGTTTTAATTATAAAAAAAATATCATGCGTAAGCACGTATTCGGTTGTGATTCGTTCTGGGGGCGTGGCGAATGCGCCGGCGCACGGTGTCGTTGCGACTCGCGAGCGTTTGCGCAATGAATGACGCCGGCTCATTAAACCGGAACAAAATTGTGTATGGCTCGGATACGTTGTGCTTATAATATGAACTTCGGCTTTTTATGAAAATAATACGTATATTTGTTTGTGTTATAAATTACGTGATGTAATAACCTGGTACGGAAGAGGTGAATTTTGAGAACTTGAATTTAAAGTTCATTTTATCGGCATTATGCATATGTACTCGTATATTTGGAAAATTTGAAATAAGTACATATTATAACCATCAATTGACAAGTAGGTAGTTGTGTAAGCTTCTTTTTCTTCATTTTTTTTGGCCGGCAATACATCTATAACGCCTTATTGTTAATGATAATATAAGAGATGGTAACAATTTAGTTACCAGGGTTTCTAGTACTAAAAATGGCAGATTCTATTTATTAGCTCCACAAAAATTTGCATAATATGATAATTATACCTTATGTAATTTTTTGGCACATATAAGAATAAAGGATGGATTCGAATATTGATGATCATAAAGTTTATACCTATTCTTTTTAATTTCGACGTGTGCGACTGTATAATCAAAATAATTTGTTTTTATTTTCAGGTTTCCTGATCCTCATCTTGGAACGCTCACGTAGGTAAGTTGTTGATATAATATTTTGGGTAATCTAATCAGTAAATAATTAATTTAGGAACTGTCACGCGAGAAAAAGTAATATGTAGGTATAAATAAGAAAATAAATGAATAAATAAAAGTCATATTATACGCATTGAATATACAATACTTGTGACGGAATAGCTAAGGAAATGCATACATATAGCTGCAATTACGGCAAGGAAATCTTGCCCTCTCACAGAATGTATGTCATTATCAGGAATATGTATATTTATGTACCTATAGTAAATTGTAAGTATGCATTTCGAACCTTTGAGTATTGTTTATAAAAATTGCATTACATTTCCGTGGTACCGACAAATGAAAATGATCGCAATTAGGTCAGATTGGTGGTACCTATATGAGTCATTGCCGTGCCGTTTTGAATGGAAGTAATCAGCGATGATATAGGTATATAGGTACACAATTAATTATTTAAATTATAGGGTTAAGATTATGCACTAACAGAGAAAATACGTTGTCTCAGTTAATGGGTTGAACCTATTCATGATTAGGTACATCACCTAAGTAGTAATTGCAGTTTAACATGTAAATATTCCTACTATGATGTAGTAGGTATAAATATATTGAAGGTATTAGCCATTGATCTACGTGAAGTGAAATCTTATATCTATAGATGTTATCATGGCAGACCAAAGTCATTTTGGTTTTGTCTACATAGGCTTTATTCGCAAAATACTCTATTCTTAAAAGGACCTGTTGCAAAAGCCTCATTCTCACTCACGATGTCGAATTGTTTTATCGATATTTCGACCCAGTTGTCAGGATCATGGTCCTGGTCAAAACTATGTACCTATCCCTCTGTAACGTTAATAGGTAAGTACACGCGCATAGTAGTATAAGATTCTTTTGAATTTTTGCCTTTATTGAATTTTACTAATTTCACAGATTTGCTTTCGCAAACATATCTTTTATATAAATATAAAAATACAGTTACAGTTTTAGTATATTTTACAGATTACACATGAATATAGAATACATACATAAATATAGAATACAATAATATCGAAAATATTAATTTTTCGATAGGTGCAGCAATTGATTTGCTGTTTAAGCAATTTCTTTCTTGGTTTTTTGATGAAGAAACTTTTTTGTGGGCGAACAATGCATAGTTATCATTAAAGCGCAAAAAATGCCTAATATTTTTATTTCAATTCTGTGCGGACATTCATAACAATGGACTGCGCCATATGGAGGTCTGTAGCTTTCGTTGTCGCAATTCTCATATTGTAGTGACCCAATTTGCCACACTCGCGAGATAAAATACGGCTCACAGATATCAGGAAGTGAATCGCCAGTATGAAAATTTGTAAAGGGCATAGGACCATTATACAAATCATCGGAAAGCAACCACGTCTAACACAGCACTCTTATATCATGACAAACAAATATCATGTGATGTGTTTTTTTTAATTCATTCACGCATGCTAATAGGGCAAGGGCTTCAAGGGAAGAAACTCATGCGAACTGATATCTGCTTTATTGCTGCGCCATATAACATCATCAATTATTAACGCAACAAATTCATAAAGTACAAAATGATCATACTTTGAAACTATAGCTACTCAAACTAAATCTAAAAATCTTTCTCTAGTAGGTACGTAACATCAAAGCTTGTTCTAAAGCAAGAATTAGTTTAGAGACTCTTTAAAGTTCAAGTTGCGAGAAAACCAGCTCGTTAAATGTAAATATCTCAAAGTGGTACGCAAATCATATCTCAAACGATATCAAGATGAAAAATCCTAAGGCCAGAATATGGATACTACGAAAACTGCAAAATGTGAAATGCTTGAAACTTAAAAAGGGAGATAGAAGTAATGTAATTAGTGCAAAAGCATTGGAAGGCATTCTGATGGTACAAGCAGTGCAAAAGATGCCTCTAATTGAACAGGACGGAAGAGGAATCAAAGGGAATGATTGCATTCCCCTAAATTCATGGGGACAGAGGATAGGGTGGGATGCGATGCGTGGGCTAAATCTTTTGGGGAGTCACAATTGAGCGAAAATATATAGAAAGAACCGCGCCTTGTATATTTTATTATATTTTTATAAATGAAAGTATTGATCAAGTAAAGTATTTGTAATCTAGATAATATTCTAAA
>DWJQ01001952.1:0-10252 GCA_018248915.1 Hesperia meskei straton | reverse complement strand
AGTTTGACGCCGCCAGACGGTTGACATATAAATATAACGTAAATATTTGCTTGAAAAATTATCTGAACGCTACAGGAGTTTTTTGCAATAAACTAAAGGCTGCGTTTATCAGCCTGTTTGCCGATTTGTACTCGATTCATGGCTGCAAAAGATTTTTAAAACATAGAGGGTTTAAAAATTTTAACTTTTATTTTACTCTAAGTAGTTAGGTAGTTTAAATTATACTACAGTTCAAGCTCAATTAAAAAATTTTGCGTAGGTAAGTTTTAGGTTAAACATGTACACAGTTTAACTTATTGCGAAAATATCTTTGTAACATCGCAAAGATGAGTTAAATCATAATTTACTGGTGTTGCACTCGGAAATCGTGAACATAAATAAGTTTAAGTAGCAACCTTTATTTATCATGATATCAGTTTTATATTGAAAATGATTAACAGACAATTTAATTCATGATTGTTCTAGGTTGTTGTGGCCATGATCCATGTTGTGAGTTGAAATATCAGGAGGTACATAATTATAACAACTGTATCCGTTATCATTTGAAAATCATCCATTCGTGAGTTTTAAATAAATTTTATTGTATGTAAGGTTAATTTTCTTAACTATACTGAATATTTTGAAATTTATTAATATTTTTCATTTTAGTATAAGTATAGTACCACAAACCAAACAGCAAAACTCAAAAAGTACCTATTTAATTCGGAAACCTTTGTTACCATTTTTTAAACTTACCATGAAAAAAATTTACCACGAAGCAAACTTACCACAAACCAAACTTACCAATAAATTCAGCGAGGAGAGCCCGACTAATCCCGGCCGCGCCTCCGCCCAGTTCATCTAGACCCAGTTTCGCGCTGAGCTCTCCCATTCTTCTGTAACAACGTGACACGATCTAATTTAGAATACAGGACAGTGAGATGCGAATTGCATCAAAGCAATGTTCCGTTATCCGGTACTATCTTGACCGCATACCACTGGGGCTAGTATCGGGCCTCGGCCAAGGCGAAAATAAACGTTTGTTTTACAATTGGTTCAATGATGGTAGAGACTGAATTTAAATAAGTAGACCTAATCTTTCGGCGATAGTCGATTGGTTAAAATATTTCCTATGCGTGAGACTGAAGTTAAAATCCTGCACGCATACATTTTTAACTTAAATGAATAGGTAGTTGATCTTATTTGCATTGGTGATTGAAAACATACCTACTGAATAAATTTTAATTTTCTGCACAGCAAAAGGTGATTTTATTTTATTTTTAGTGGAACAGAGGACTGTTTGTAATGATGATAAAAATCTTTTATAATATCAGATAAGTAGAAACATAAATATAATTTTCCGTTATTTCGCAGTAAAGTGATGTTATAGCTATTTCGGTAGTTATAATAGCGTCAAATAGTTATGAGTGCAATAAAGACTGCTAAGATTGATGACATTCGCTTGATAACGTTTAGGAAGATTTTTATGCATGTTGCATTTTGTTTGATTGATCGATACCATACACATACCTATAGCTATAGGTAGGTAGGTGTAAGGACACCTAGAGGAAGGATAGAAATATTAGTTTTTAATTAATCTTGCTTGCGTATAACTCAATTTACTTTAAAACATTCGTTTTTACTGCACACTAAAGTGGAATACAGTATCTTAATATCTAAGAGATAAAATCTGTGTAAATAAGAGTGCAGAATCATCCAAAATTTCTCAGAATTTCATTTCTGAAGCGGCGCATTTAATGTTACGTATGTTACGATTACGCATGATCGTCAAACTTGTCACACTTGTTAAAAGATCAAAAATAACTCTACATTACGTTACATTTGATAAAATCTACTGCGGATAAATACCATTGTAGTCGCCTTAAGATTTCAGTCTTTAGTCAGTTCTCTCGCCTTTTAAAATGATTAAAAAAAGAGGAGAGTCTCAATTCGAATGTCTTTTTTTATTTGAGTGTGTAACTTTTGACTGGGTTAAACGATATCGATAATTCTTTTTTAGTCATAAGCTAGTGCTTCATGTCTGATCCCATATATTATAATTTTGAGCCACATCTGACGATTAACTTTTGAATTATCTCTACTTATCGATGTTGAATTCTGGATTTTTTGTAAAAAATTTGTTATTTGGGATAACATCGCAGATAAACGATTTAAAGTTCTCCAAAAGTTCTCAAAGGTACCTAAGTGCCTACCTAGTGTGCAAATCCACACTTGGACTACTAGGTGTAACAGGGAAGCTACTCTCGGCAGTGGGATTAACCTACATTAATGGCTACTACTAAGTACTACTACTTATACGCTACTACTAGCGTAGGTAATATTTTTCTAAAAAAATTAATATTTTGTTGATCCTTCTGATTTACTGTAGGTAATTCGTGCATTATTATGCAATTTAACAACGATACAATTTGTAATAATGTTAAGATACTTTACATGGAGTATGACATGATCATATCTACAGATAATTTGCAACTCGATGTGTAGCAGATGTGCAGGAAAGATATAAAATAATTTAATGATATGGAAAGACAAATAAGTAGGCTGGACTTATTCATAACCCTGACACAAAATGCAAATGATTTTCTGACGTAGATTAGAACCAACGAGCTCTCTAGTAGAATAACCTGGCTTTTTAACCCTTATTATCATCATTAGCTTTTCTATGCGATCCGCGATTTTTTGTCCATAGCCTATAATTATTTTTATATTGATAATTTTACTGAGCTTATGCAGTGAAAGAAATTTTTTAATTGAGGAATAACTGGCCACCGTTAAGTAATTGGCCACTTGAAACTTCAATGCTTTTTAAAATTTTCCTTCCTTAAATCACAACTTTTCAACCCCTGGTTGTCTGGAAGAGATCACTCTTTAGCGATAAGACCGCCTTTGTACAACTTCAATGTTAATGTCACTGTCTGTTATTTTCTTGATCTGGTGTAGGTAGGTATGTACAATAAAGAGTATTGTATTGCTTGGAAAGTGGCCAATTACTAAACGGAGGCCTGTAATACTTCAGTGCTCTATATACCTAGCGGAATTTATATTGTCAATCTTTTGTCATGTTTTTTATGTTTACAAAGTTCCAATTTCCAATGCATACCTGTGTTGATAATTTTACAACTCAGTAAAAAACCCTATTGGAACATATTTGGAACACAGCATCAGATAACATTCACGTAGTTCGTCGATTTACATTTTATTACAATTTCCGAACGTTACTTTCACACAATGATGGTAACAAAGCAAAGGCTACATGACTGTGCTATAATTTAATGGCGGCCAAGGAAATGAGATTATGATTGGAAACGGATGTCCAGTAATTAAGTGTTTAGAACGCACAAAAGAAAAAAAGATTTAACGGGGTTTCGTTTTCATGATTTTGAATTAGGAAGCGTGATTTCCGGTGGTCGTAATATATGGCGTAGGTAAAGTAGATAATAAAATGATGCTAATACGTGTACTGATAGTCGTTTAGTTAATACAATCACAACATCACCGCTATAGACCTCGTACGTGAGCTGTAACGTTAAAATTACGTAATGTTGTCTGGATAAATGCTGCCAATGTTTTTGAATTAATCAAAAGGTCGTTGACCTTGCATGTCGGTAATGACACAGAAAAGTTTAGTGTCACAAGCTTTCTTTAAGCTTGAAGAGCGCTTTTAAACCGCTATGCAGGCACAGTCAGTACGGATAGGGTTAAGGGGTTAGGGTTAGGTGAACCTACCCTCTGGACCCCGGATAAGATAACTACGGTCGTTGTTCCCTTCAAGAATCTGCTTCGAAAATTCTATTGACACTTGGTTTCTTTGCTTGCTTTGCCTTCCACCCTCTTTCCCTGGATCGTGAGCTTTTATAATTATTAAAAAGAGATTACTGTCTACTAGTAAGTACGTTTATTACATTACCGGTTTTGGCGGAAAAAATTCTCATGTGGTGTGGAAACCTGCATAACTAAGAGTTCTTTCTACTTTTTCTGAAAGTTTCCTAATGAAAGAAAGTCCTTTGTCGACCATTGTTGTGGCTATAGTTATTGAAAATGATGAATGATATAATAAAATAGAATTTATTCGAATTGGTTTTTTACGGGGACATTTGTAGTTCGATTCCTGACCGAGGTATATTTACTTGAAATATAAAGTCAAATAAGGAGTACTCACCTATTTCTGAATTGACTGATTTTATTGATATGTCTTAATAAGCGCTGGTTAAAAAATTTAAATTGAAAATAAATTCTTAAATGCCTTTTTAAACTTTATTTATTAGGTATGTACATTACGTCTTAAATACTTTTGTTTATGTAAGTATCACGATAAAAATTAACTCGCTATAATTAAACCTCAAAAACTATAATTATAAACTGAATTTGACGGCCACAAATTAAGACTGAGTCATTAAACATGCCGTAAAAGTAAGGTTTTTGGAACGGAATATTTCGGTCTACCTTCGATTAATTCGTCCAGACTTTTTCCGCTTCGAGAACAATTCACGGAAAGTGAAACTGGTTCTTTTAAAGGCTTCTTTTTAATAACAATGATTCGTTTGGCCTTTACACATTTTGCGAGGAATTGTTTGTCTCTACTGGGTCAAGATTCGGATGTCAATGAAAGTTAATTGTTATGTAATAATACTTTATTTATTTTTATATTCAACCGGCTGTTGTCTGCGACTTGTATGCGTAGGTATATTTTCGACTGGTTTTCAAATAAAATGTTGACGCTAAGTTTACCACCTTAGAGGTAGAATATGATAGAATTCGTACTCAGGGGTCGTCTACTTACTATAAACTTCCTCCCTGTCAAATTTTATCTTTATGTGTCAAGCGGTTTCCTATCTTTCATGATGAGTGGTGAGAAGTAAGCTTTCGTTTTTATCTAATATCTGGACTGAATCCAGATTCCAGAGTAGACTGGATATGCATTGTTGCCTGAAGCACATTATTATGTAGTTATGTGGGTATTAAGAGTTACAACTATCACATAAGGGTAGGGGCCATTTCAGATATTTATTGCCCTGCTTGGTGGTAGGACCATATTATATCAACTGACAGCCAGTAACTTACCAGTAACTTATTGCTTTTTCCATCTTTATTTCCTGGACAGCAACGCATCGATGATACGTCTGGCGTTACGGATGTCCGTAGGCAGCGGTGACATAAGACTTAAAAAGACTCAATGAACTCTGTTCAACCAACTCTCGATAGCTCCTACCTTATGCAGTCATGATCTACAAGAGACTCCAAGACTTATGCATTACCTACAAATTTTAAAAATCTGCGAACTTGTTATAACTTACATGAAAGTCCGAAAAACGCCGAAAAGAAGGTTCTTTCCTTTATAGTAGCGATAAGAATTACACAGTTCGTAAAAAGTTGAGTAATGTAGAGCTATAAAATTACCGATTTCTTTATAGACTTTGCTATCTTTACGTTCTGTTTATAACTGTATCTTTTTTTGTGCTTTAGTATATTATGCTTTTAACTTTTTACTGGGTGAATGGACATGTTTTTTTAATAATTGAAAGCTTGAGCCTGTGGCCCTATGTAAATTTCAACAAAATCGAAAATTTGTTTTTAACTTATCCTTTAAAATGTGCGTTTAAGTAAGTGCTGTAATGATGACCATGTTCCCATTCTATTATTTGTTGATTTTGAAGACGTTTTTTTCTATTGAAGTTATGTACCTATCTACCTACCAAAATTCCTTATGCGTGACAAATTACAACCTGCTTAAACATTTGCTCAGTAGTATACTACTCGTAGAGGCGTGCTAAATAGTTATATACTTACAATCGTATGTAAGCATATAATGTTTTATGTAAACGACGGAGTGTTCGCCCTTGATTTGAGTTACTTGCAAATATGTTAATGCCTTGCGACAATACGGGAGGTTACATAGGGGATAGTTTCATTGTAGATAGGTACATATACCTATCTAGATATTGAGACAGAGGAAATATTATTCTTGAAAACGTTATCGTTGCCATTAAGTATAATATTTTGTTTAATTTTAGTCCTTGGTTTGCAAAAACCCCAATCAGGGTAGGTACAAGGAAAAGGTATTATAAAAAAGAATCAATGAATTTAAGTAAGCACGATCCATGTAATTATCTACTGGGTAATTTATTGTATAATAAGCATGTAAAAACGGTAAACCAGCCTCGTTAATAGTAAATGGATAAAATTGTGTCAATTAAATATAGATTTGCACATAATAAGAATTTATTGGTGGTTATAGATAGATTAATTCACAATTATTTCTAATATTAGTAATAAGCAGCAAAACTTTAACGACGGCACACAGTGGTGCGTTGATGCTTTCGGAGTAGGAAAGTGATAGGCTCATCTACTATTTTACCAGTTAATTACAAAAAAAACAAGAAACTATAAACGTCAATGAACATAATATCAATGAACATGAAACAAAAACTAATTAAGGCATTACTCAGGGTATTGCAAATGTAGCCGTCCGTGACAATGAAACTAGTTCAATACCAAACATCGCGTTTTTGAACAAAAAACAATAAAGCTGTGCAATTTCTAGTAGTCACTATTGTCAATTGAAAATAAATCCACTCAATAATTACTCTAATGGATTGTAATTTTCTAGAAAAAACATGTTAGTTGGAAAGTAAATGTATAAAATATTAAACAAGGTGATCATGCCTAATGGTGTAGTGCCGCTAGTCCAAAAACACAGGTGAAAAGACTATGATTATATTGACATTTTGTTGTTATCTGTGATGGATGATCGATGGACTTATTGACTTGCGCGAATAACATTTATAATTTTAATATATGACATAGTAGGTAACTACGATAGAGTTCAAGGTAAATATTTAAAGGTAGAAATTTTTGGGAAAGTACAAGAGAACATAAAATGAGTTTTTCTTATTTCTTTTTTATTAATTGTGACAATAGAGTTAAGTGTTTTTAGTTTTTTTGTAACATTCCACAACAGAAGAGTCATCGCCACCCATGCTCTACAACACCATTTATTACCAAGTAGCGTCACCTGCCTAATATAAAGCGGTGCGTAAGTAATAAGTACACCTATCAGCCCACTTCACTTCCTAAAATGGTGACGGCATGACAGACAATAGACTTAATCTTAAAACATATCATTTGTCATTTTGCGCTGAGACCCTAGCTTGGCCCAGGGATAAAATTATGGGTTGAAATTACGGAAATTGAATTACGAAGTTGAAATTATTGGAAATCGAAATTACGTAAACGCAAAGAAAAGTTGGCAATATGGGGTTAAGTCAACCCTATAGAATTTTCTTTGTTTTGTGATAACAAAAAATCTAGTTGGATCGGAAAGATAATTTTTAAGTTTGAACCACAGTTTGAGGTTGCGATAACTTTGTTTGCTTCAGCATTAACAAGAGACTACGGATTATGAGGAGTTTATCTCCTGTATTTGTTGATTATTCATTGAATAGTTATAGTTTTGTAGGTCTCTATATAATATAGGTGCATTATGCAGAATATAAAAAAATATAATGAGAAGAATAATTTTAGACGCTTTAATTATGAACTTCAGTCAAAGATTGAAGCTGAGGTTTGAATATTTCATTGTATTAAAGTGCCTAAATAAATACTCTGTATGAGAGCGATGTGCGATGTATGTATGGCTAAAATATGAAGCGATCAACCTGAAATATAGACCTCTATATTTGTCTATCAAATGGCGCTAAAAATTTTCCTTCCAAATGACTCTAATTTTAATTTTTTTAAAATCAACTAACCATTCAAATGTATCAGATCTGATCGTAATAAAAGTTCTACGTACTCGTTTCTACCTACCAAGCAAATCACTACATAGTATAAAACAAAGTCGCTATTTTTGTCCGTCTGTTTGTCTGTATGCTTAAATCTTTAAAATTACGCAACGGATTTTGATGCGGTTTTTTGTAATAGGTAGAGTGATTCAAGAGGAAGGTTTTTATGTATAATACATGTATATATTCCCACGAGAACGGGATCCACGCGGGTGAAACCGCGGGCGGGCCGCTAGTGTTTAATAAATCTATCTACAAAAGTTACGCGTCAATAAACGTTCACCGTTATTATTTTATGGTCTATGGACCTGTGGAACTTTTTTGCGCAAAGGAAGCATCAATCATTTACTTTTGTAAAGCCAACACCAGGATGAATTGTTTAAAATTTTAATCAGCCGTCATTAGTAAACACTTTAGAAATCACACCGTGTAAAAATTAGGCAAGGGACTGAATATTTCGCCCGCGTACTCCTTGCGTGTGTTGAATATAATAAATTGAATACGTTTTGCATTAAACTTCTTTAGGATATGTCGGGCTGTACAACATTATGCCATGTTATCGGATATATTTAAACGGTACGCGTGGTAATTATGCTGATATAGGTATGCTAAAATGTGTGACTGAAAAGGCCGCTTTTTAGAAATTCTTCATCTGATGACAAATGACGAATATTTTACCGATCTGCCTTTTCGTCCGTTTGTCACCTTATATTACTTAACATTACAAATAATGAACACTTTAAATTTAGTTAGTAGGTAGGTACCTAGCGCATCAATGTGACACTAAGTCAGTAAGATTTTAGATTTTAAATAAGTACATTACATTTCATTACACAATCAAATCAACATTTCAAAATCCCCTTCATCGCGTTACCGCCATGATGGTGCCACTCGCCATTTCTGTACCATTAGTCTTTTTTTTCATCCGTTTGTGTTCCAAATTCAAACTGTCAACTCTTTTCACACTTGTTACCTTTATTGGTTCATGCTTGTTAGGTACGTATTTATTTATTTTTGATTTCTTTATTAATAAACTAACTACCAACTTCTTGTAGCTTTGGAATGAACTAATTATGACTTTAAGAAACTTCTCATCAGCAAGGTCTTCTTATTTATTGTATAACCTTCCCAATGTATTCATTAAATTAAAAGTATTTTGATGGATTAGATCATTTTGTCCGGGCATTGGATCCATAGAAAGTTACAAGGTTGGCTTTAGACTTATTTGTTAGGTACGCAATGAAAAGAAACATTTATGAATGGTTTATCAAGAATTAGGTATATCGAATCCTAGAAAAACGGTAAATAAATATAATGGACACCAACAAACAAGCTAAATCAAGTACCTAGCTGAGGCACTATGATGACTAGACTTGACATTTTCGTCTGACAGAATGACTTTGGAAATAAAATATCCTCTTAAAATGTATTACGCCACAAAATAAGTTAGAGCCTTTTCTGCGACAAAAAGGTCCGCAAAAAACTTTAGATACCCACGCTAGAGGTCGTCGAGACAGACACTGATGTATTAGGGACATTCATAATCGTTCTCCGTGATTCAATTCTAAGCAGTGGAACCCACTGTATTAGATTGACTGGCACGCTACTTCCTATGTAATAAATAATATTATTTTTCGTCTTATACAGTTATTGCAGTAAACAAATATCTGAAAGCGAAATAGTAGGTAGATAATAATTAAATTTATTTTTGTATTTACTTTTATTTAAATGGTCTCAAGTATTTTCAGTACTTAAAATACTTTTAAACTTCTATAAACAGCAAATAATTTTAAAATGATTACTACCCATGACAATTAAAGGCAAACTCTTCCATTATACAAAGTTTAAAAATGTTGAATTCACAAGTTGTTCATATAACCACGGAATAGTAACAGTGTTATTGTTAAGAGTCTAAAAATACTGCACTTGCATTATAAGTGCCTTATTTTATTAAGTGCTATTACGATTTATGAGATGTGTTTACAAACGTCAATTCCGTTAGAACTTTTTAACATTCATCCTCAAACGCAAGGACTACGCGAAGCCGTTATTCCTACAATAACGCTTTATGCAATGTAATTTAGCATTTTATGAGGAAATAAACAAACTTATTAATACCTTTATCTAGTGTGATTGTACCTACATCCTTAAAGCGAGTTAAAAATACTATTACATGTTCCTGTTCATGACCCTGCACGCATTGAGTAGGATCAGACGCTGCCTCGGTGAGGTGTTCTGGGTTCGATTCTTGGCTGGATCAAAAAATGTTCAATCTCAAACCGTGGGTGTTTGTGTCTCATTTTTTGCAGACCACCTCAGAGGATCCTTTTATGAGGTTTGTTGTTTTACGTGATTGCTTCTGACGTCTTGTATGTTTTCATTATCATTGACATATACACAGGGGCGTGCGGTCCTTGTAGGCAGAAATGCAGTGCATTACTTGCCATTTACGATATTTTAATATAACGTTT
>DWJQ01001951.1:0-10253 GCA_018248915.1 Hesperia meskei straton | reverse complement strand
TTGTAGCAAGTGACATTTAAATGCTTAAAACGCACATAACTCCGAAAAGTCAGAGGTGCGTGCCCTGGGATTCGAACGCGGTCCCTCCGCAAAGAAGGCCGAATTCTTAACCACTAGGCTATCACCGCTATTAATAATCAAATAATTTCGCTTTATTTGGAACAAACGCTAATAAAAATAAGCTTGCATTGAACACAGTAAGCTTTCCGCTTCTCTTGTGTATCGCCAACAGTGCACCGCTTCATGTAGAACAAAAACACTTCGTTCAGCGGTGACTTATTAAATTAAATTCGTCACAAATCAAATAAGTAGGAGCCGGCGTACAATGAACTCATTAATTAAATTAACCAACCTAATTATTCTTTTCACTTCAACTGGAATAATGAAAGATTTCCAACCTTTGTTCAAACTCGTTTGAATTTTATACCGTTTTAATTGTGATAGTCGTAATTTTATGTCCATTTTTAACTATAGGTTAATGAGCTTTCTTTTTATTATGACTTGTATGCCTAATTATTACAATTAGTATTCGCTATGTCGGTTTTATTTTGTAAAATTAGAACGACATGCCCTATTTGCGTTTGGTGCTGTGGTTATATTTTAATGGATCTTAGTAAAATACAAAGGGAAGGTAAATTTTGCGGCGATTAAAATAATCCCTTTTCTGTTCAAGTACAATTTAAAACTCATGTCTGTAGGGAGCTATCTCGTCGATCGTAAATTATTTTGTGTGAGTATACCAGAAGTAGTTTTTATTATGTGTAAGGCGGATGTCGGACCGCGGACGAGTAGCGAGTTGTTCATGCGAACAAATACTACGCGCACCGCGCGGTTTCATCGTCCACCCTCTTTTTTAATAAAAATCCACTTGACCAACGACAGTGGTACGGAACAGAAATCGCTCTTAATATTTTTAATAATTCTAAAGGTTGTACCTATATGTGTTGTGATATACAGTCTAAATTCAGTAATAGTCTTTTAATCAAGAAATCCAACAGCTGTGGGCAATTTTTTGCCCAAGATATGGACTTAAAATGACGTATACGCTAGGCTTTCTTTGTGATGAGGAGAGCCGAGAGATCCGTGCACAGTTACGTACTTATTGTGTTAAAGTTTCATTAATAAGCTAACAAATGTACCAGCTAGGTGTTATTTAAATTTACTTGATACAAATACAAACACGGAACATACTCGTAAGTCCCCGTCGTCACACTGCGGCCCGTGATTCTTGTCATAAATAGCAATAGCGGAATATGAAATATCCAGCTTCGTAGTCTAAAAAGAAGGTTTATAGAGTACGTCATACCCGAAAATAGCCTACAAAAAAATCCAGTTCAATAAAACCTCGAAAAAACATAAATTTTCATTAGGTCCATATTTAATTTGAAAGTCCTTGGTCGATCCGCAACGGTGACCAAACCATTCAATATTGAAAATTTTTGTTCACGCGGTACCTACAATGGATAGTTCCCGCGGGACCGCGATCACATTGTGGCATGATGTAGTACAGTCACTGCAATATTAATTCTCTGAACAAATAAAGTGATTTAATGGTTGTGTCCGACCAATGTACCGGGGCAGCTTAATTATTTATTACAGACTAATTAATGAAACGAATGTGCGATATTTCGATTTCATATCGGCTATGATTTAATTGAGAACAATCATCTCTATACGGGATGAACAATTTATGTTGTACGAGTATGTGTGTATGAAACGTAGTATTCGTAATATTAACCTGAAGAAATGTTGTTACGAATGTTCCCACCCTTATTCGCGAATATTTCTTGCTATTTGCATTGTATGAATGTACATATTCGCTAAAAATTTACGCCAAAAATTACAGTGTCTGTAGTTGCGCCAAAAATTCTTAGGTGACCATCGTGTCGTGTCCAAAGTGATTCGCTCCCGATGACGACATACTCGTAACTGCGCCGGCCAACCAATGAACGACCTCTGGCTACCACTGAAATTATGCCCTCCCGATCGATATGACGATGCAATTAAACTTCGCCGTGGTATTCGAAATACTCACTAACTACTACGCTATATTTCATACGATAACAAATTTTGTAAAGACAAAATTTTATTTTAAAATTAAACAATCCTAAAAAATACTCCGGTTTTTCAAGTGGAAAAAGTATTTTTATGTTAACATTATGAATTTTATTAATGCTTGACAAGTTTTCTGGGCCCCAATTCTGCTAATTTATAAACGCTTCAATTGTATCTCAAAAATGGACTTAATATAATATTAAGTCCATTATCTCAAATGAATAGTTTGACACAATGTTGTCTACGGAACGTGCCAAAATATGTCAATCTATTCAATTTTGTTACGAAATGTGCCAAACATGTGTCAAACTATTTAATTGCGACGCAATTGAGGCATTAATTGCAGAATCAGGGCCCTGTATGAATACACAAACTGCAAACGTTTCCCGAACCGAACCAAGGGCAGATTCTAGTAAAGTATAATTAGAAAAATTAATTTCCAATATGGGTCAGACTGCGTCTATCAATTCCGCACTACAATGCCAGGGGCATCGCCGTTGAAGAGGAGTTCCTCATTTATGAGGAACAACTTTTAATTGGGTTGTGGGGCGGGCGTTGGGTTCCTCGTTTGCTATTTATTTATGTTGTTACAAAACAAATCATTACCAAGTTTTGTTAGTAGTTTCTTACCGCTCGGCATTACTGATGCTAATAACCAGGGGTTTTGTTCTTAGGTGTTCGGCGTTGGTAATGACAATTATATGTGAAATGAATTACAACTATTCATAAATTATTCCTTCTATCAGCCTTTATAAGTTCACAGCTGGACATCATCATCATCGCAACCCATAACTGTCCCACTGCTGGACACGGGTATCTTCTTAAAATGAGAAGGTTAAGGCCATAGTCCATTACGCTGGCCAAGTGCGGATTGGGGAACGTCATACACCTTTCAGTTTTGCGAACTCTGCGGCATGCAGGTTTCCACGATTCACGGTTTCTTTGCATCGTTATAGCGAGCGACAATTAAATCCTTCTAACGCACATAACTCCGAGAAGACCCAATGACGGACCGTCCAAGTAGGAGGCCGAATTCTTAGCCACTAGGCTATCAATAACTGGACATAGGTCTACTTTAATTGGTGCTACACTGCCCTGATCTGGTCCTTCTGATACCAACAATTCACCGCTATAACATTATTTCCAGCTGTTTTGTAGGCCATCATTCCACCCGAAAGAGGGTTTGCTAACCTGTGCTCCTTATCCTACGGTGTGATAGCCGATTCTTTTGAGCCTTGCTTCCCCATAAATTAAAAATCCAGCAGTGAAGTATGTCGTCCAACTTTACGATGCGGCTATTTGGTAGTAGGACGTCGTCTAAACAGTGACATCTTTCAGTAAAGCCTGCTGGCTACCACTGTGCTGCTCCACAGGTTTCTTCAATACCCAGGAACCACACATTTTGCAGCGGACTCTAACGACTCAACCGAAGCGTTCATTATGTAGTCAGGCTCGACGATGTGGCTATCTACTTAGTAGTAGGACTTCGCCTAAACGGTGACATCTTTTAGTTAAGTCTACTTGCTAGTCCACTGTGTTGCTCCAGGCTCCAGGTTTCTTCAATACCGAGGACAACCACGTATTTTGCAGTGGACAGTAACGACTCAACTGGAGCAAAGTCGAAACAACTGGTGGAAAACAATAAATAATAATTAATTAGAACCCTGCGGCGTTCCGCGAGCTCACTCGCGATGTAGCTAACGGCTACACCAACTTTGTCGATTACGCAACTTCTGCTAATAGATGAACTTCGCTTAAATAGATGTTTTGGTCATCAATTTGCGTTTGAGCAGCGATTAAGTGTTAAAGAGAAAGTTTTGCGGTTTTGTTACGCGAATTTATTACATAACTTTCGAGAAAAATGGATGGAAGCAAGCTTGTGTAGTACAGGAAAATAGGAGCTGTAATAATAAATTACGTAGAATTCTCAGCTTAACCGTCGTTATATAATACTTGTTTTAATGTCGAGCGTGGAAATGAAGTGGTTAAGGCTTGATATTTTTGGTTATCCGGGTAAGTTGGGTTACCCGAGAAAAGTTGAACACCTAAAAATCCGTAGCGACTTTTATCATGCTTGGTTTGGGATCTGATGCTTAAGTAAAATCAAAGCAAAACGACATCTCTAATAACAACGACTAACAGGTCTAAATACATATGACTTATAGTCATTGTCCCACTTATTAACAAATTAACCAAACTTAAGTCCAACCAAACTAAAGTCATACTTATTAACAAATTAACCAAATCCAACATCGCTAACTGCACCTTCCTCTTTCCTTTTTCGTAGTCCCGATTTGAGGCTTTTTGTGTGTCGGTCAGTTTCCATGGACAGCAGCGGTAGGGTGATGCTACATGTTTGCTTACTTTAATTACATTAAACAGTAGTTGCAGCTACTAATGTATAACACTGAGGATTCCTATGCACTAATGCTGAAAATATAGCACATTAGAAAGACTTTAAAAGCCTCAATGCGTCTATAGTGTCTACACTCGTATTTCCCCAGTCTGGTCACACGTGTCCCGTGACTGGGTGTGATACGTCACGTCACGGTGTCATTACTCTCGCCGGCCCCCTTCCTCGCGGGTCATAACTCAAGAGGGACGAAGGTATGAGCGTTTGCTGAAAAATATCTCATGACATTAGGTTAAGATGTTTATACGCTCTTTTAGTTTTAAAAGCAATATTTAAAGTAGCGTACCTAATTTGGAATTTAGAAGTAATATTTGATCCCGTAAGTGTAGTTGCATCGTGGCCGATGCAAAAATTATTTACTTGTCGGATGAAGGTGGTACAATGATCATGAAAGTGATCACACAATGACAGTACGTAGTCAAACAATGCCTTCAACTATGATACACCACAGGGCGTTATTTAGGTATGTTGTCTTTAGTGGAACTCCTGTACGGACCTGAGTTTGGTTCTCAGTATGGGTGTGCGTGTTGGCCACAGCACCCAGGACACAGGGAATCCTAGTGTAGTGCTGTCCGCGTGCAGCGAGCGTTATTTATTCAAAAGTATTGTTTCTCCCTTCCTCTAAATTCAGTTTACGTTATTTCCACAGAGACCATTGCTACCTCAGATTATAGAATTGCTACCTACACTGTCAGGATGACACCGCTACCGTCAACAGCGCGTCCGGTAAAGCGCTTAGCTAACGAATACCAACCTTAAAACGGCGTAATCCTTCAAAACAAAAGCATTAACATTTCAACAATCACTGCTATATCTGTTCAGAACAATAGGCGCTACGAACTGGACATAAGAGTTATATTTGAACGCGTTTTAAAATATATAAAGAACGTAATGCTTGCGTGATACACAATCCAATTAAAGGAAATATGGCTGACAGTTCAGGGTTGTCAATACGTGATAGATGGCTAATATTTCAATCACGTATTTGAATTGTGATTTCATGTGGAACTGATAGTAAGTGGTCTTTGTCACCATTTGAGAATCAGCTCCAATAAAGAATTCATTGATGCGTTACCGGTAAAAAAGAAAGTGAAGGATTTGCAAAATTTTGTTTCTGCCGAAATGTGACTGATGCCTGTAAAGTTAAACCACGTTTCATTTACAGACTAACTGTAAGATTTCTGCTGCAGGCTCTATATCAGCCAGCTTATTCTCGACGGGATAAATAAAGAAACACTTGCACACCCGTAGTACGATTCTCTGTGTCGCGGGGAGCACGTACAACACAAAGAATCGCTAACACTCACGACATGAGAACAAACATTTGTCTATGACATAAATGTCTCCTGCGGCTGCAAATCAAAGCCAGGATCCGACGTTTCGGCAGTCTAGGTACAACACATCTGCTGCAATTATCATGTAATGTTGTTACGTATTTTAATTGAAATTTTTGAGAGCATCGTAACAAATCCAAAACTTTTTAAAGTTTTTATTTTAATAATTTTCAGATTACGCTTTTATGAGTTGAACGCCGGAAGTGGATTTGGTTACAGGTTTTTAGAGGTGAAGATCTTACTCATTAATGAGATTCTTACTTACAATAACTAAGAGGACTAGTTATCGCTAACATTCCTTACAACAGTCCTAACGAACTGACCAAGCAACACTCTAAATAACACTATTTGCTTACTGGGTTAACAATCCTAGTCCTGATTTGAGTTATATTGGAGGGTGGTCACAGCAGCCGAACGGTAGTGCCACATCTTCATTAGTCATAATAAATCCATTAAAAAAATGATTAAAAAATAAAGCCATTGCTTTAAAATCATCGTAACGTTTGGACAACCCTATTGCACCTGCGCTATCAGGCGCTTCATCTGACGTCATCACGCGAGCCGCGAGGGTAATGGGTGGCCCTGATTGTGTCGCTGATCGTGGCACCGATACTGGACTACAGTACCCACGGCTTGGTGTCGGTGCAAGGTGCGTTTATATACGTACTCCGTACCTTCCGATCTGGAATTCGTTATAATTGCATGCCACACAAATGCCAGCTTTCCGCCTATGCCATTAAGGTACATTTACGGTTGACGGCTGTGTTTTAAAGGTCCTTAGTAAATTTTGATTACAAGCCAAATTGAACTGTGAGCATAGGTTATAAGTTTGGTTTTGGCAGGGAGTGGCAATTCTTTATGCTCGGCGACTCAAGTATAGAACTTCTTTACTCTCGCAGCTGTTAGGGCGATTTTCACGTAGTTGTACTAGTTCATTAATTGTATAAAAGCGAAAGGATAGTCACTGTTGACACGACATCCCGAGAGCTACTGGATCTACGAAGGTGAAATTTTGGAAGGTAGCAGGTATATCAGTGGAAGACGTTAGATAATATGTAATCGATTATGTGAAATTTTACCCATAAGAAGGTTAACGAATGAAAATAATAATGCTCACACATTCATAGCCTCATTATGGACGGTGGGTACCATGGACAACACACAACTGAAGGCCACATGCACACCCAAACCGACAACGGAAAAACCTCATGGCCCATCGGGATTGTGGAATGTTTATCATTGCGCTATTCGGGTCGATTGTTCTTTAAAGGTTAAAACTTAGAGCGACAACGACCATTTACCATCATGGACTTCTTATATTCATCATTATTCATTCTTTTTCTATCAATTCCTCTGCTACTTAAATACAGAAAAAAAAGTTTCAAAGATTTCCATCGTGTTTTTAAAGTATTGTGACGAATTTCGCTGCTTTGTAGCAGTGTAAAGTAAACAAATAGCTAGCCAGTTCAGCGGACACTATAAAATACCAGTACCATATATTTCAGCGGAGACAATACATAGTCCAGTTTAATTAAACATAGTCCAGAATAAATGGACTCGATAAATGTAACAAATTGTCAAGGCGTTCCGCAACGTATGCGCTGTAACGACTCTATAGTGGTCATAATCGCCTGTCAATATGTCAGTTCGCGGTACAAAGTGATCGCGTTAGTCGCGATCGGTGTCACGCTATTTTAGATCTAAAGCGCTGAGTATTAGAGTAATGCGGACGCTTCGTCCACGTCCAAAGCTACGAGTAGTTCTCGACGCGAGTCGGGAGTGTACAACAGTTTTTAATAAATTTAAGTCAAGATTTCAATGCGGGAGAGATAAATTGCTGTTGAAAATTTATGTAACGCTATTAAAGCACTATCGCGAGAATTTTATGAGAGATTCAAGTAAAATTTCACACTGCAATACGGTAACAGAAGCTTTTCGAGGTGAAAAATTACATTGGATTTGCAATATTATTTTCAGCTATTTACACGGCTTTGATAAATTATTTTTTACGTGAATAATAACTTGTCATCTATCCTACGGCCCCATTTTCACCCCAACACCATCAAACAACGCAACCTACATCAGGGATGAGTTATACGAACATCACTTGTAGCAAATGGTGGCCGTTATTTAATAATAACGTGCGTGTATCATGGTCGATATAATTATATTTCAACCCTTACACCAAATTGCCTCGGCAGGATTTAATGGTAATTTTATAATATTTCAATGAAATTGATAAATTTTTGATTAATATTATTTCCGTGTAGCAAATGTATTTTTTCTCGTTTAATTCCTTGCATAAATTAGAACCGACAGTTTTAGTATGGATTTTTCTTTGAAATACCCATAAACGGGTGGTGAATATCTTTTTTTTAAATATGTCCATGAAATGCGTTGAGTGATGGTATGATAATTCATTCGTACATATTTATTTAAATAATTTGATTTGTGCATTTTAAAATTCAAGGCTGTTGTTTGTATATAAGCTACATATATTTATTACATGGACCTTTATATCAGTGCATTTAAAGTGCATGCATGACATTTTTTTCGGTTTAGGGAACAATGGTCTTGGTAAATGCCCCCGTTTTATCACACGAATAGCAGAAAACATATTTTGTTTGAGCTTGTTGTAGTTAGCGAAATTATTCTTTTTATCGTATTACAAAATTTTATCCTCAATTTTTTTCGTTTAGAGAATTCGTAATCCTTTTTTAGTGCTCTCGCTCTATATAAAGAAACCAAGTGCACTAGTCCCGGGAATTGGTTGTCTTTGAGTAAGTTGAAAATATACAGTAAGTTTATTTTCTTAGTCTTCATTGCCGCTTTCTCGCTTGCAGTGGGGCAACTGCAATAATCATTTTGGCTTAGCTATGAAACATTGCAACTAGATCTAAATATTGACGTAAATATACATATCACGAGTGCCCGTATGTTAGTAAAATATACACAATCCTCGATGAGTTATGAAATTACTTATTTACAAGCTATCATTCGAACGACGTAGCGTGCCAATGTCATGTTAAACTTGATATTTTAAAAAAGCAGAAAGCAGCTAAAAGATGTTATCCGTTCTCAATCTATTAAGTATTTCTATTATTTAAGATCACTGTATGCTTTCCGAAGAAAAATAACTGAACCAAAATGTTTAACACCCCTGTTACGGCCGATTCTATCCGCCGCTCGGCAATATCTAGTGCTTGTTTCCGATAGCAAGACCACATAAAGCTTAACTTTAAAATACTTTTATGTATTCGACCATTGTCCCTATTCTTAACCAACCAACCTGATGTGTCTTAAAGCCCTCCTACATTAATGACTTGCGGCATCTACATATCTCTACATTACAATCGAACGAAAACATCGTCGCAGGCAATATAGTGAAGTCTTTCGCGCTACGCATGATGAAAGAAATGCGTTCGTACCGGATATCATATCGGCTTCTTACCTGTAGTATCTATAAAGACTGATACTAATAAATAATAATACTAATACTAACACCGAGAATCCTGGAACTTACTTTATCTGACTATCATGCATGACTTATCTTGCGACCCCTCGCCTCTCAGTTGGTGAATTACATCAAGGAATCCAGTGATTTAGATTTTGAAGACTGCGACTTCGTTCACAGTCGCATTCTTTTATGTTTTAATCCTTAACTCAAGGAAGAGAGTCCCAGTTTAATTGACCTACAGTTTTAATCCCGCGTTATTTATTTTCAGGTCACGGTATGGCTGGATATTGGCCAAGTGTTCCTGAAAGCTTTTACTATGTGCCAAGACATTTTCTAATTTGAGGGCTGGATTCTTTACATTGTCTATTTTATGTATTTAATATTAGGAAGAGATGCGAACTTAACAAAACTGGATTTTTTTTTAATTTTTAGGAATGATTTGTGACGCAGCGGATTTTTATTAATTGCCAAATGAACATTTGTATTCTCAGTTAGAAACGGAATAAATATAATTTATGTGTTATATTTAGACCAATACAATACCTTAACTAGTTATATGTATCAAAAATTATTAATTACATAAGAAAAGTACAAAAGACTTACGTCAATAGCCGGCAAACAAGGTTGTAAGTCTCGTGATGATAAATGGACATCAGCGTCACCAAAGGCAGTAATGCCTGCGTTGCTGGCTGAAAAAGAAAAAGACAGGAAGAAAATATATGTAATCTGCATAATCTTCTGTTGTAAAACCATGTCCTGGTAAAGCAAAACTCAATTTATGTTTAGTACAACGTTATTATAACATGACCAACGATCTTATTCGCAGCTAGGGGTATAAAATGGTCATGTACTGGAAGAAAATAACTCGTTTTGCATACATATCCTTATCTGTAAGGATTCTTGGATAGGATTCAGTTTGGAAGATGGATGGACATTTCTTTAGCTCTTATTTGTTGCTCTGGTAGTTTTGAATTGTTTCTTTAGTTTTTCAATC
>DWJQ01001950.1:0-10253 GCA_018248915.1 Hesperia meskei straton | reverse complement strand
GTATGCTCTAGGTCTCCTCAGTAATGAGGAGAGACCCGTGCTCAGTAGTGGGCCATTAGTGGGTTGTAGCTTAGCTTTTTTAGTCCCTGTTCGCACTTGACGAAGCTCGGCAGACCGTAATTCTTCATTGTGTAAGGCTGTAAGCGCGATACTCGCTACAATGGCCGTCATTATTGGAGATCATTAATGAACGGCAGATAAGAAACAAAGTCTTTGTTCCGGCCGCCGTAGTTTTCGTTCCGTAATCAACCGGTTTTTGTTGAGACCGAGTATTCTGCTACTTTCGCCGTGAAACACTGACCCACTTTTCCTTGTTTTATACTTTTTGTCATTCGAACGTTTGTTTTACACAAATTTATTTTTCAGGGCTGCTACATAAAAGAAAGTTATATAACTTGTCTGAATTATATAAGTCATCTGTCTTTACGTCGACTTTGTAAAACATACACATTATGCTCTTAGCAATTCTCGATAACAATAACGACAATTCACTACAAAAGTTCTGTAGTAACGCGTCAAATCCTCACTTTTAATTATAACTATATAAAGTTGTCGTTGAAACAATTGATGGTAATCCCTTTAATAAGTACTAAACCCATCAAAGCGAATCCCTCGCCGTCGATACAAATCAACGCTTATGACCAATGAGTCGGAAAGCGCAGCCGAGCGGAAAGCTAAGCGCTTCCACTTATTCACAATATTCAATATTACTTTACCACGAACTTACATATTATCTACCAAGAGTTCATACTGTAAATGGGTTTCGTACCTTTCTAACCAGAACACGATTGCAGCTTTAACAAGTACTACTCAGTGGCAATTCAAAATTGGTTGACAGAGGCACTATCTTCGGCTAATTTTATAGTCTTTACGACATGCTGGCGTGGCTTAACCTATTAATGGCTCCCCACTAAATATGGGTCTTTTTTGTCATTAAAGAGGTCCAGAGGTCACCACATTTCTTCAGTGCAGATAATATGTGGAGAGGCTAGTGGTCCACCCAAGTATTTTTTGATTTAAGTCCTTGAATGTAGTATCATTCACGAATCTCACGATTCAGGAAATACTAATGTGGGGCTATGAGTGATAATATTTACTTGGGACCACAACCACGTCCATTGGTGTTGACCATCAATACCTAAGGTCCACGGTCAGGAGGTTGGGGAATTCAAGGATGGATGAACACCCCGGAACCCGCTTATTTATTCAAACAATGTAAACAAAGCAGGCACGTAAAGAGCGATTTCAGCAAAGTTAATAAACTTTACGTATTTTATACTTATTACGTGTCGCTCGAAATACCTCTTTACTGAAGCCATCTCATTTTACAACGCGAACTTCAAATAACGGTATACTTTCGCATCACGACGCGAAAAATATGATGTTTCGTCGAAACTTACGACGTTCCTTGGAAGATATTTTTGTTTATTTTACAACCATTTCTTTTTGATGATCCCTGGGGTTTGGTTTTCTTCTTAAACTTTTCTAATCCATCAGACATTGTTGTATTATTTAAATAGTGTCTAGTATTATGGATTGTTTCTGTTTTGTATCTAATGGATATTGAAATGGCTTCCACTCAACTTAACTTTAACTTTGTACTAATGAGATCTAGACTCTCCTCATGACTGAGGAAGCTTAGAGCATACGCTACTGCAGCGCGGTTTGGTGAAGGGGGTGTCAGAATTTTACACCTAACTAGCTGACCCGGCAATTGTTGTTTTGCCATATAAATTATTTCTAGGTAATTTCTAAGCTACAACCCACTAATGGCCCACTACTGAGCACGGGTCTCTCCTCATTACTGAGGAGGCCTAGAGCATACTTCACCACGCTGCTCCAATGCGGATTGGTGGAGGGGTTAGTGGCCAACCCAGTGTCGAAAGTTTTCAAGCCGCCCGAAGGCCTCCGACATGGCTTAACGACTGCTATCAATCGATAACAACCGGAACCGACGGCTTTACGTGCCCTCCGAAGCACGGAAACACTCAAGAAATTTTTGCCACTAGCGGTCACCCATCCGACTACCGACCGCGCCCGCTGTTGCTTAACTTTGTAACGATTAAATAAATAAATAAAAAACCAGGAATCGTCCTCGCTCCGCTTCGGAATACTTGTCTACATTATGTATATAGACACATTTTTACTTTTTATTGTTTTGAGACAATTTTAGTGAAGCCGACCGTATTATTTAATGATACTATAGAATACTTACATCGGTGACAACCGAATAGAAATAAGTTAAGCCGTTTATGATGAAAAACGCAGAGACAAACTGATAACATTCTAAAAATAATAGTAATAATAATTGAGTTATTAAATTAATAAAATATCAATTAATCGTTTTCCCCAATATACAATAGTATACTATGTAGCGTCGATTAGTAACAACTTTGTTATAATGTATGTAGGTCCGCGTAATGGTTTATAATTATTTATACCTACCAACTACACTCAACCTGCGCCCCGCTGGGTCCTTTGGATTGTCCCATCGCTATTTAAATGTTTATTGTAAACTATTGAAACTTTCGCAAAAAAATATTATGTTTTAATTATTTAGATCTAAATATTTTTTGCTTCCTGCCCGAGATCGCCTGGATGAAATATGTTTATGATGTATAAAAAAAGGTCGAGTATCGCTGGTTGATACATTAGGTACACTTATCAGCATTAAGTCTCTCATTAACAATAACTTTTATCAAGACTTTCAATCTGCCCTCATATCTGCCTCTCAGATTCTAAAAGTATAAAAATAAACGCCGATAAAAATAAAACTGAGAAAAAGCTATATTGAAGCATGTAAGTGAAGGATGTCGTATCGTGACCGCTTCACTGAGTGCAATGAATCGACTCGACACTTCCTGCCAAGCGACACAAAGGCTTATTTGGGTAAAGCGCTCAGTTTTCCGCTCATCAACTGCGGAGATGTGTGCTATATGGATTTAAGTGAGGCGCTCTTAAATAAGCTGGATCATCTGATCAGTAATGTCGCTGCCGATTGTGCTCTCTGTTTCATTGACCAAAAGTTTTGTTATTAACCGAGTTCAAATTATCTTTGACAAGGAAACCCGTCAGATGTCGCTAAAATTTAGATGAGACAAGACACGAAATACTTGCTTTCGAATAATATTTGGTCACATCTTTAGAGCGACATCTAATAAATACTTTTTGAGTAATTTCTACTTGTCGACTTGAATTCGGTTTTTTTGAAGAAAGTTATTTAATAAAATACTTTTTTACGCCAATAAATCAAATGTGCCAACCACTCCACAAAGTCGCACTGGAGTGCGTCAGAGTACTCTCCAGATTATCTTAATTATGAGGAGGGATCTGTGTCCGCTAAAGGGGAGTAGTCATATAGTCAAGCCAAAATGTCAAATCTTTACTCATAATATATATCATTGAGTCTCCAAATCGAGTCCGGCCCGCAACATCGAATTACACAACAGAATGTGTGCCAAATTTATATTTTTCCGTCCAATAAACTGGTAGAGACATTAAATGTCACAAACGGATAGAGCAAAACTCGAATGATTCAGCCAATTTTATGGTAGGTATATAACTGATATTATGTAAACATTTATTAGCTACAATAATTAAAAATGGTACAAACTTTGGAAATACTGAGCATACAGGGAACACCACTACTGCGACGATATAATAAAACTCAAAAAAATATTTAAGTAGATAGATTTTTCTTCAAGTAACTTATAATGAATTCAACCTAAATTATATATTCGAAGTCAATCCTCTTCCATAATCCTTCGCATCGTAATTTAAGCACCGAAACCAACACCGTGTCGTGAATGTTAATTACAGAGAGGGGAACTTTTCCTTTTCTGTTCTTGGGCAGGCATTTGAAAAGTCATTTCCCAAACTACTATTTACACTTCTTCGCGCATATTTGTGCAGCTTTACCTCTGAAGGGCTCTATGAATAAAACATTCCTAATTATTCATTCATCACGCTCGGCCATTTTCAAAACTACGACACGTTTTCAGGTTTTGGGAGATCTAGATCTACTATCACTATTATGGTACCTAGCCTTGTATGGTATCTAGCACTATTATGGTAGCCTAGTAACTCAGTAATGGGGTGCTACGATGTTAATAAATACTAATTTTTGACCCCTAAATTACTCCAACTACCGCACCTAGATATTTCATAGAAGCTTTTAAACATCATTTGCTAATACCATGAACTGAAGATACTCGTGCATTAGTTAAGTAAATATTGATTCTGACAAAAGACATGACGTGACGTGACATGTTAAATACGTGACAATTAGCGGATTCTCTGAAGCTGGTAGGTGCGTGCTTCCTCCATACGGCATATTCGTGCGGCGTGACAGTTAGCGCGAGTTACGGTGACGTGTCGTTCCGCATTTAGCACGACAAGTGTTCTTGGCATGCCTCCCGGGCTCTTCCCATTTTCTCGCACTACGCTCTACTCGACAACCAACCCGCTGTTCTGCTACACACTGCAAAATGAAAATCCTTCCACAGATACATCGTAATACCCACGCTCGTCATCGTCCCATTGAACTGCCATGCCGATGTGTTTTGGGAGAATTCTATTAACTGTTTTAGATAAGAAGTTAAGTTAAATATGCGTTACGATTCGAATAGGTATAACTCTTTCTAATTCTCTTTCCATTATTCATGTACAAAAAATATTTAAGAAATGCTGTTGTTATTAATTATTTTTAGAATATTATCTCATTTGTTCATTATTCAAAAAGATACCTAATTAAGTACTTGAATTTAAAAAATTGAGGCATTATTTTTCCAGAGCAACGCAAATAGAGATTACATTTTATTATATTTTGTTT
The DNA here is from genome assembly GCA_018248915.1 of Hesperia meskei straton. NCBI lineage: Eukaryota > Metazoa > Arthropoda > Insecta > Lepidoptera > Hesperiidae > Hesperia > Hesperia meskei. The sequence continues at coordinate 5,422 of DWJQ01001950.1, read as the reverse complement.
TATTAAAATATATTTTACAACATTATAAAGCTTTAAGCATAAAAAAAGAATCGTTCATTTCTCCAAGACTGCAACCAAAGAATGTGAAAACACCTCAGGATTCATATAAAAATAAGGGTGGTAGTTAGCCAGGGAGGTAAAAAGGCCAAGCAGTATCAGAACAACAATAACAAAAATCGCTAAACGAGATTATAATTACAGTTAGGTATTAAGTACCAAAAAAAATCTCGTCGCTCATTGACATTATTTATTTTGTAGATGACTGTAGCCGACTGAGCTACAGAGTCGCTTAACAACAAAATGATAAAAATATTTGTTACATCTTACTTAATATCAAACGAACGTACTCGTAGGTATATATTTTAATCCCAGAAGAGTTGAAGAGTTAAATGATGAAAGTCAAAATAAATTATTAATAACGTCCCAACTAATTTGGAGAAGTTTTTATCATACCTACCCAACAAATGGCATTTTTCTCACATGGATAAACACCCAAGACTCTACTTCAAAGTCCTTCCCAACTTTTGTAATCCAACTTAGACCCTCTGAGGAAATTCCCTTTTTCTCGCTTCTTAAGAAGTCCATTATATCTACCTAAATCTCGACGTAAGCTCTCCCACAAACTATCCCGATTAAAATTACCGTCAACTTAAACTTATCAAGAGTGTCCCGAAGTGCAAACACGCTTCCGTAAAGATTCTTGACGTGTGCGAATTTACACACGGAAACCGACGGAGTCAAACACACAGAGGGCCCTTGTGTACTTGTGACGTGACACAAAGCGGTGCCACGAGCTCCATCTGGTGCGGCCTCGGCATCAACAGGTTACCGATCCGAGCTCGGTTCGAGCTAATAAACATACCAACAGATTATTAGCGGTCGACATGTATAATTTGCTAATTGTGGATTTGTTTGATGAATTGGTTCCGTTTTCGATTACCAATTTGGCCAAGTTGAATGGAAACAAGACTGTTTTATACTTTGCTAGATCATAAAATACACGAAAGTACTTGTATGATGGTCGTATAGTTCGTTATAGCTTATAGAATCGGGCAAACTGTTAGCAGGTAATTTTTGATTTATTATTTTTTACTCGCGCTTGAAAATACATATTGTTTATACGTCGGCATCTCTATTGACTTTGATATTACTACGTCGTACTGCGTAAAGGTTGTAGTTGTAACGCCATGCGCCATGAGTTCAAAATTGTTACAAAGAGGGCTTTTTAAAGAATGCTTTTTATGGAATAACTACTTCACCACAATAACTACGGCCAACGACTGAACAACTCAAGCAGTCAAGAAATTTTACTCCAAAATATCACTTAAGTAATTTAATTAAATTGTTACAATAACTTTGTCAAAATAAAAACTATCTTTCTTCTTCGATAAAAACCTACAAACCTCATAATCAATTTGGGTCATTGTACGAACTAAAAACGTAACATTTATTTTTATTTTATCAGATTATTATTTTAAAACTCATTCTTATATTGTAAATATACAAAATATTCTTTAAAATAACATGTAGGCATTCAAATGGTAAATTTGGTAAATATTTTATATGTTTTAACAAAGAAAAGATACGATGTGCAATCCAAATAAAAAGCTTTTGTTGGTAAAACATCGCACATGTATTTTGTACTTCACTGTGTAACGTGAAAGGGCAAAGATTTGAGGGCACTCATTTGTGTCGCGGGGCTCTTGTCTCCGAAATAACACGGACGGAGCGAAGCGCCGACGTAGGTCAAGACGTGTATTTTCGTCCTCGCCTTGATTCAGGGCTACCGCATATCATATGCGTTCGTTTAATATTAACTCTTTCGTCAGTCCCCGCGAATGTCGATACCCGACTGAACAGTGATCCGCTGACGAAACACGAGCGAAATAGTTATGCGTGACTGACGTTGTATAATAACCAAAATATAAACATTCTGAATTCTAGGAGCAACCAGATGTATCTCCGACGGTTTGACGGCTTTAATAAATACTGCATAAAACCCGTGTCTAAATGTGCTCCGAGACAAAAACAGTTTCGTTTTGCAAAGTGGAAAAAACATCGAATCCGATGAGTTAAAAGCATTCCTTTATCAAAGCCTTGAATCCTAGTCACATCAGAGACTTTCAGGTGCCACAAAAACTTTTGTTACTTGGCTTAGCTACTTACCCCTCTACGAATCCGTAATCAAGCACATGGTGATGGATGAGGAGTCAGTGACAATAGGACATTTATGGCTTGATCAAACTTTACTTATCTACAACTGGTTTCATATAAAAGACAAATAACTAAACTAGAAATAAATTTCGACCAAAAATGCACCAAGCGTCTTTCTGTTTCTTACCAATTACACCGTTTTTAATTCGTAAAAAGCCCTTTATATATTTTAAATGCATTAATTGTTAAATGTAATCCTTGTGTAAATTTATATTCACATTACACAATGTGAAAGCTAAAAGACAACGAAACAATATGCACCCAGCTGTTCCCCGCGAAAAAGAAGACTGAATGTAGAGCGCAGTAAGTCTATTATCGTTAGAGACATTGACCTGCGCATCGTACACCCAACGACCACAAGAATTGGACTATATTTTCGGGCGATTGCTAAATATATTTTTTGTTTTTATTATAACATAATTATGTATAGATATACTTCTGTAACACATACTTCTGTAACACATACAGACTATCTGGCAACTACTTAATTAAGATATTTTATGAAATGAATAAAATATATCCTATCTAACACAATAATACTTTTACGGTTAAATCGTTCGTAGCTAGACTTATTCCCGTGGCGTTTTTGTAAAAATACTTTTTTATTTCATAGTGATAATGTTAAGGTGGCCTAATTCTAGCATCTAATACATACATTCAAGCAATGTGACCCAAATGTAGTTGTCACGTGTGCGAGCTTTTGAAAGGACGATGATGTAATGAGTCGGCGCGACATATAAAACCATGTTTCTATTGAGGACTTTCATTGCATAAAGTATATTACATGATCTTAAACTTAAATTATATTTTCTTCACTGTCACATCCTGCTCAAAGTGATTTTACGCCACCTTTCTCAATAAAACCGGTAATAATTTATCTCCCAAAGAGACAAATATTGAATTTAAAATATATTTATAATGTTTCATGGATTAATAGTAACCAGATATTTACACAAAATAATCCAAATAAAATTTAAGAACATTATATTCGTCTTTGAAGCTTGCGAACATATTATTTTTGCTATCAAGCCGAAACTACCTAATTATAAAGCTAATTTTACATCGTCTCATCGTAAATAAATTTCAGCTAACAGATACCACAAATTGACATCTTTACTTCATTTTTACGACCTAATATTATGAGAAAAGTAATAATACTATGTTTTTATTAGAAAAATACGTCATTAATGAATTCACGAGGGTATTTTGGCAAGGGGTCCTAATAGGCGGAACCATCTATCAATTATTTACCTACTTATCTACCGGAAAAAACAAGATCGTTTACTTGTGTGTCTACTTGCAGTAGGTACTATAATTACAAATGTTTTAAGTATGATTTAATAGTTAAGTATAAATAAAAACAAAAATTTGTTGATTTGTACATGGAGTAAGGTGCGGTAATGATTGTGTAGTTTGGAGCCAAGGGCCGGGTTCTGGCCGAGGTTGCCGTCACTACGCGTCCCATAAAGTGTCCGAATTAATAGCCATCAATAATGGTCGAATTTACGAGCTATTCCCCCTATTTACGACACATTGGCAAGCAGCCGATGCAGTATCGTGCGCGAACACAGGACAATTGCTTTTCGTCAGCGAAATTATAACAATACTCATAGTTAAAATGCTAACGACGACACGATAATCATATTATGCATTATTATATTATAATATTTATTATTATGTTATGTATATTAAAATTATACGTGCCCATTAGTAGCAATAATATCGGTAGGTATCTTGATTATTTTTATCGATACATAATAAAGCCCTTTTAACGCATAAGTAGGTATTAGGTATACATTTTTCCTTTGTTATATGCGACACAATTTTTTTCATTTAAATTGCATTAAAGTGAGTTTACAAGCTAAGAATCTGTAATGTTTTCCTTGTATGTTTTTAAGAAATAAACAAAAAAAAAATTTGATAATTAGGAATTGCATGTACCTCCAATACATGTAACTCAATAATGTTGCCTTTCTAAATATTACCGAAAGAACCAAGTAGATAATGTTTTATAGTACCTACTCCCGGAACATTTGTAAGTCATAGATATTATATCACACGTTTTCCTTCCTCTATTTAGAGACCCGTTATATAATTATCAAAGTGATCGAGATAGTTTTAATTATGTATAAAAAAATTTTGCAAAAGAAAATATTTTCACGGCCATATCATTTACATTCATAAGTGACAGCAATTAAAGTAAATTAAGCGCCTGATTCTATATCTACAGTAATAAAAACATATATTTATTTTAAAACGTACGTAAAATGATTTATGATTTTATTAAACTCATGATACTAAACTTATAAGTAGTAATGCATTATTTTATGCTTGCATGAACTGCAATGTCGTACAATATTATGCTATTAAATTTTGACTACAAATATTTCGGACATAAACTACAGTTACATCATTAAAGCATTTAAGACTATACAGTCATATACAGTGCGTCTGGTTTCAGTCTGTACAAACTTATAGGGCGTGTAGTATGAGTTATTTTATGAATAAAATTCTTCTACATACTACATATGTATGTAGGTCTAAACCCAACTCCCCTCGGTCTACAGCCATTTTAATGTTTTAATAAATTTTTTTGGACCATGCTCAGTAAAGGTATTATAACTTAAGAAGTTTAAGTTCAATCTTCTTCAAAACTAAATTAGTTTTTACTCACTAGTAGGGGCCATCGATTTAACAGCTAAAATAATTCAAAAATTGGCTTCTACATATTATAATAATAAATGAAATGTAGAATTTATGATAAAATGACATAGTTTTTTTTAATTTTTTAAGATTTTTCAGAAAACAGCCCCGGGCATGATTACTTTTTATTAACTCGTCCTTCAGATGTTAAGTTTACCTAAACAACGACACAAAAAACGCAATTCTGAGACAATGGGTGACCGAGAATCGTTCGAATCGTTGTTCAAACATCGCGCTCTCTAAGGTGATTTATGAACGAATTCCGAATTCCATGCGGAATAAGGTAAAAAAATTCCATTTTGGGTATTGCTTTATTTTCAATTGTCCTTACTACATTCTTTCATTCAACAGTGAAAAATATTGCATAGAGGTTCATTATCAAGTTCCCCTGACAAACATGCAACATAATGTTTTTTTTTTTTTTTTTTTTTTTTTGGAATTAAGATAGCAAAGGAGCATGCAGTGCCACCCTTCCCCTCCCCCCCATAACAACTGCGACCGACCT
>DWJQ01001949.1:0-10255 GCA_018248915.1 Hesperia meskei straton | reverse complement strand
TCTGGCTTTGATTTGATGTAGGAAATATTTTACTACCTTACTTTTCAATGGTGACCCACTGAATGAGCAAATGATTTAAATAGTAAAAACCTTTACCTACTATCCCCATGAAACGGTCTCGCTACTGAGCTTGAGTCGTCAATTCTGATACACTTCTTTTGTCTACTAAATTTATGTTAGCTAGGAGCCAAGTGTGACGCTAGCAATCCGAAAGTGCAATGCGACTAATGTATGTTTTGTTCAGCTAACAGGCGCAGAAGAGACGAATGGCCGGAGAGCACAGATTAATTGATAAACTCACTTATATTCATTTAGACTTACTAGGAACTTGTTCGAAGCTTGTTAGACTTACGAAACGGGAAACAGTCACAAAGCTAATAGATTGAAGTGCTCTACTTAGTTAAAATCGGCAACGCTAAAATTTTTACAACTAATTATATGTACGTATGACGTCAAGACATTCATCACGACTTGTCGAAGAATGTAAGATGATGATTTAAGAAATAAATAAATGCTTTAATTCATTAATTGTACGCATTTCATTCAATACGCCATTATTCTTTGTATCTGGCCTTTGCTGAAATGTTTGGAAAAACTGATTTTCTAGTGTCGTGTAGTGATCGTGAATTTCTCTTGTTGTGAACATAAACATTTTCTACATAACATAGGTATAGGTATGTATGTATCTATCTACTAAATGGAAGACTTTACCTATCATCAAAGTTATAAACTACGCATTTCATTATTACATTTTATATTATCTTTAAAAAAAGTCGAAGTGAGATTAATTATTATTAAACAAACCGATAACTTATGTGCATTCAGTTATAAATAATTAATATTATTAAAATTGCTTTTCTAAGCCTCCTTTAGAGTAAATTAGTCAAAGACTTAGCTCACCACATTAATTATTCACCAGCAAAGTGGAAATTTTATTACATAAACACTTGCGTATAACTTAGTATACTGTAGGTATACAGGGTATCGCCGTATACACGTGAACTCTAGCCAAGCCATTAGTACAGCTGGTCTTAATTATACTAATGAACATAGTAAAGAGGTTTATTCATCAAGTTCGTTAGTGAGCGCCCACTGGCGACAGGACAAGAAACAACGTGGCTTGATTAATAGAAATAAGATGGAATCGGAATAAAATATACACCGGCCTCCCTCAAAGTATTTATAATTTCACTTATGTTTAATGCGTGCAATTTCTTTGAAACCCTACAAACTTAGTCAATTTAATGTACCTACGAGTACACGAGTACTAGGTACCTACTTACTTAAGAAAAGTTTGTGTAAAATTTCAATTAATTTTATTTTAACAAACTTTGCTTAATACGATTATATGAAACCAAAAAGTCACGCACTCGTCACGGAATATTGGCAACCGCTTAATGTTGAATTGTAAAAGTGTATCTAATAATATTTATTGACACGCACATAAACAAAAACATAACCGCCTAAGATTAAGGAGTAATTACTAATTTGGTAAGCATTAAGATAGGTACATCTTATGAGCTGATACCCGACGCTCTTAATTACGCGTGAGGGTGAGGTGACATACACCCTTACAGCCCATACCTCGTAGCAAACCCTTTGAAATTCCGTCTTCAAGTGGATTTCCCAATGAGTAAGTTCGTGTCGTTAGACATGGAGCTCTGCACCTCTGCACGTCTCTCTACTTAAACCGTCGCGTCTGCCGCTTCAAGTGGAAGTTAGATGGTTAAGTGCCGTACACCCATTAATATAATAGTAAGTAGATACAAGCAACACTTAATGCACCTTGCATGGTGGGCTACGTGCTTCGACGCAGTAGCTTTTTGTATGGTGCTTTGAAGTTCTTGATAAATCTTACGTGTATTTTGCGGCGTGCCTCATTTACAATTTTGTCGTATGTATTCAGACTAGTTTCAGACTATTCCTAGATTTTTATTAATAATGCATATTTATTTATGGATCACCGCTTTAATTCCCAGTTTCAGTAGACAACGAACTAAGTTACTAACGAACATTCTCAGTAACTTCTACTGACTTACCTAATGTTTATTTCGATTTGAATCTTGTTCTATGTAGGCCTTAGTTGTGGGGCAGCGGAAGGGTATTCTCGTTTGTATCTTAACATAAAATTAAGATTCTTAAGTACATAAAGTACATAGATTTTGTCGCTTCTTTTAAGACCAGTCGCTGTAGGAATTTATTGAAACAACGATGACGTAGATTGGTTTTCAACTTAAATGGTCATTTGTGGGATGTTACACAACACGTTTGAAATATGTCATCAAACATTTTTTCGAGCGCAAAATATTTTTCCCAAAGCCATGGGAGAGCGGTTACTAGTTTTGAAATAAAATATTTAGAGTTCGTATCTGTTGTTTAGTTATGTGCAGTAAGCGAAATAAAAAAATAGTTTTACCAGTTGGTCTAACTAAAGCGAGATATTGATTGCATTGTTTTCCAATATAACGATGCAATGGAATTTTATATTTGACTAATAAATGCTCTCGTTTCGCTTCGATAAACTAGGTACCGAACCGAATTGCTACCTACTCATTTTTAATGGCTTCATCTCATTATTGACCTATTTTTAAACCCGGGTCCTGAAGCTGCCTAGGCCTACAGCATAATCCAACACGCCTGCTCTAGTGCGGATTGGTGGAAGAGTTAAGTAGTGATCGGTTGTTGGTCAACCCATGTATCGGAATTTATTATGCCGCCCGAAAGTCTCCAACTGTTCACTGACAATTCGTTCATTTACTGCAACAACGTTTTATTTCGTAAAAGTGGCGATTTAACCAATTATGTACAAAACGCGCCACAAATAAGAATACAGAGGACTAAGACATTATGTATTGGACATAGGCTATTTCTTTGATTGTATAAGATAAAAATTACCGCGTTTTGAGGAAAATGGATGGAGTTGTGGCTCGCTTTTTTCCTAATTAGGTATATAGTTAAATCACCACTATTACGAAGCAGAACATTAATGTAGCAAATGAACGAATTGTCAAACACTTCGTTTTTACTGAAACACTGATCTCTTTATCCATACATCATGAATTCTACCTTAGACAGTCAAAGCTCCTTTAAGTAGGTACCTACCTACATGAATTTAATTATCACTCGCTTCGACGAAGAAAAAGGTAAATACGCTGTAAGTATTCCCATTTTATCAGCACTATCAAAGAAACTGTTTTCCTTCTTGCTTTGACGACAAAAGTTAAAAGAGGGCGTATTTTTATTAAGCAGCTTTTGCCCCCTTTTCAATAACGCTTCCTTGGTAACTCGGTTGAATAGAAATTCTCACATTTTCCTTGCCGTCTTTTACATTCAAACAGAGAAATAAATAATCGCCCATCAAAGACTTCTAAAGAAAACAAAACAATACGCCTGATGGTAAGAGCTAGAGTAAATGAGCTCGATTCTTTTAAATAAGAAGCTTTGCGGTGTACATTGTCGCAGGGTACGTTTATTTATTGCTTTCTGCTGAGTATGAGTAAGACTTTTATCCCTTTTAAATTACAATACATAAGGTGATTGCTTTAGAAATGCTCCTTGGACTAATCAAGTGTATATCACACCATTTTTTGAAATTGACTTGGATTTGATTGGAATATTGGATATTTCTCAGCAGTCACTGAGGCAGCGTTAGGGTTTATATTATTATATTAGTCCTCAGTTGTGAGGGGACAGGTGTCCTTTAGAGACAATTTTTTATGGGATTACTTAAGGTAGGAAACAAACATCCACTGCCACCCTTCCGCTGCCGCCCGTGGCCCATGACAGCTCCGGCCGACACAAAACAAAACTTAAATAGGGACTAGGATCTTAAAACCAGTTCGCAAATGGTGTTATATAAGATTAGTTGGTTCCTTTTTTAATAAATATAAGGACTTGGACAGGGGCTGTTAGGATATTTAGTCCTTTTAATTATTGTTAATAACAATCCAGTTAGTCCAATAACAGTAAGTCTCGTTCTCATTCGGCTTGTATTGCTACACTGGAAAAGCACGATAGGCGCCACTAAAAATAGAATGGGTTCACGACTTTGCCTACATTTGCTATTAAAAAAATAAACAATACGGAACAAATGGTAGTTAGCAGTCAGTAGGCAGGTACTGTGGCAGAAAGACGAACTACCCTGGCTGAATTCCAGGTTCTTAACCATAGAGTAGGTATTATGTGCTCTTACCACCTATGTCTTATACCGTTAAAACCATTTTGTGGTGTTATTATATTTATGGTGTTAACATAATAATAAGTCTCCTTTTGTAGCGTCCTTACCTTAGAAGCAAAGGTTCCCGGGTGATTGGGGTTGGTAAGACTACACAATGACTGTCATTATTGCGCCACAGTGCCCACAGTTACATACTCGCATACAAATGAATCCTGCAAACTTATGACGTGTGCCGTCAGCATGTCATCGCTGTGTGTCACTGATGTCTGCCGTTAACGCAGCCTGCGGAATGAAATCTATAATGTGCCTATCTATAGTACCTATATTATGTATTTTGCGTTAATTAATATGTTAAACCTCGCACATGTACCTAACGGCTTTTGTAGATGGATATGTATACTTTCTTATATACTTTGTTAAAGATCTTGTCATGTTCTCAAGTGTTCTTAAATAGCGGACCCGGCAGACGTCATCCTGCAAATTATTAAGTCGACGTCCTAGCTTCGCTTTCGAAGACTTTTTGCTCCGCTTCCTTTGTTCGTAGCGTAATATTATATGGCTAAAGCTTTCCTCAATAAATGAAATAAAAAATCTAGGGTCAACCTGCATTTTTTTTAAGTTTCAAAGTCTTAAGTTGGAAACATTTAATTATATTTTTTGTGCTGTTGAAAAACTTACGTGACACCTTATAGCAAGTGGCCATCGTCGCTAATAGAAACGAGTTATACCACCCTTGGTAGTGTTACAGTTTTCGAAAAACCCCATGTCATAATGTTTCGGGAATACTTCAGAAGGAAGCTCAATTCACAGTTTACGATTACACATACCTACGTGGCATAAAATCTTTTATAAATATTATAGATAGATAGATAGATAGATAAACTCTTTATTGCTTGTACACCAATATATACACAGTAAAGAAATAAAATTAAATGAGGCACAAAACAATAGGCGGCCTTATCGCTAAATAGCGATTTCTTCCAGGCAACCAACCCAGTAGAATATAGGTAAAAAAAACATTGCACATAAAGAGTAGGGGCGTACATAAAGTCATCATGAGGACAAAAGGATAAAAATATTAAAAATAAATAGTGAAAAAAAAACTTTATAAATATACCTTTAATACAGCTGTGAAAAGCGGGTGAGGTATAAGAGAGACAGAAAGAAGAGTACAAGAGAAAGAAAATGATTGTGGAAGAAGGAAAAAATAGAGGAGCAAATGCAACGTAAGAACCGATGTTAAAATGTAAGATAGTGCTTTTTTTAAATTTTTTTATGTTCATCACCAGAGGTTATTCTAGTAACCACTCCGCTACCTTGTTTTGTTCAGCAAAATTATTTCGTTCTGAAATGTGTAGAGAAAAAGAGCACACAATAAAAATTTAAACCCGGAGGTCACACAAATTTGCGGCGGGCGGGGACTGTCAAATATGTGCATGTCTCCGCTCCCACGACGCAGAAATGCAAATTTGATGCAGTGCAAATGAGTGACCCGTGTGCTGCCTACCAACTACTTGAGCCACTTAAGTATACCTACTGTAGAGTAGTCCCAGTAGTAGACTGACTTTAATGCCTACTCGAATAATTGTACTCCGTTTGTATTCGATCTGAAATTTTTATAATTGCTTAACAATTCGCTAAGTAAGTTTTGCTTAAGTAATTGAACTGTGAGGTAAGGTAATAAGTTTTGGTGGGAGTGGCAATTCCATATGCTCGGCGACTCAACTACTTATAGGTTTTCATGAAACCAATGTCACTCATGAAAAACAATTACTTTTTATCTCTTCTCTCTATGCAACGTAACGGTGATAGCGGTGATATCTTTCATACCACAACTTGACTTCGTACCATTAGATGGCTAGTTTGCATGTTTGTTGGCTTTGTAAGGATGAGTGAGGAGTAGGTACACGGTCTTACTATGAAACTAATTCAAGTCAAGTTGTATATTTATACCGTTTACAGACATGTAGTTTCTTATACTGTAAGCTAACGTTCCATGTAGTTCACAGACGAGCTTGTAGATGGCGTAGTAGGTACGACATCATCACTAAATCGTGGGTAGTTATTTAATACTTCTTAATCAAGATAACCATCTTATTCTCTTCAAATGTTACTGGAATGGGTATCTATAGGCGCTCTCTCGATTTTAACCGTAATGATGGTCGTCAAAGAAACATTTAACTATTTTTAGGATAAGGATATTGTACCTAAAACAGTTACAAAAGTATTTGTAACTCTTTTAGGTACAATAGCTCTATTTACAATTTATAATCCATACTTATTTTAAGTTGTTACATTTCTGTATCATTCATTAGTCACGCGTACTGACGTAGGTCCCGGACACATCAGTTTACCTTGTCTTATTGTGTGCGGAAATTTTATGAGGGGTTGTCTACATCGTGTTAGCTCATTTATAGGGCTTTATGCGCGATTACCGTACCTCATTCATGTACCACCTCTTGGATTAGTAGTAGTGCGAAGATTTTGGTACCTTGCGCGTGGGAATGACTTTAAAACAGGTACTTTTAAAACAGGGATCTGGTTATACTTTTTACCTCACTTCAAAAAAAGGAGATTCTCAATTCGTCTGTATGTTTTTTTCTTATGTGTGTTACCTCAGAACTTCGTACTGGGTGAAGTGATATCGATAATTCTTTCAACAATATTTAAGTCCCTACTAACGAACTGACCAACTCACGATAAGTACCTTAACTGGTTTGGATACTGTTAGTTAAAAATTCATTAGTTTGAAAATACGTACTCATTATACTTGCAGACTACAGTCCGTTTGTAAGGTAACGTTTAATCTTCATGTAATTAATAGATCTAATCTATCGTGTTATTAGAACTTATAACAATGTTATTATGAGGCAAATGATATTAACATTATCCACACGAACGAGGCCGCGGGCAAAGCTATACTCTGTTTGAATTCGATCTGGAATTCGTTATAATTACATGGCACACAAATGCCAGCCTTCCGACAATGCGATTAACATACATTTAGGATTGACATTGACGGCGTTATCTAAAATGTCCTTAGTAATTTTTTCTGACACTCTAAATAGAATTGTGAGCATAGGTAATAAGTTTGGTTTTGGAAGAGAGTGGCAATTCCATATGCTCGATGACTCAACTATTGTCAAAACTATGTACATATAGTCTTACAATGATCTTTTGGCGTGTGGGTGACAGAGACAGCGCCTTACAGATAAGGCAAACTGTAAGGCACTGTCTTTGTTGCCCACGTACGAAAAGATCCTAGTACGACTGAAATGCAGTGCAGCTTGACAGATATTACGCTGCCAGCTTTTACGAGTGGCGCAGGATAACGCCTGATTTAATTTTATTGCAAACAGCATTATGAAATATTGCTTTTAATATTACTCTCGTCGTTTTACTATACAGTATAATAAACAGCTTTGCGCCTTAATTCTCTTACGTCTCACTGAATCTTGCCCACAGCTGGCCTTTTAGTGGAACATCAGAACAGTTATTACGTGAGAGTGAGGATAGCCTAGTGGTAGTTGGCATTGAAAAGTTGACGAGGAGTCCGGGTTTGAATCCTGGGTCATGCGCTTCTTGCAATTCTGCGTTATGTGCGTTTTAAGCTGCGTTTTGAAATGCTAGTTTAAGCGTGAAGCCGCACCACGGTTTTTCCACGCGGCGGTAACGGTGTAACCGCGCAATTCGCATACATTATCAGAAACCGCAAGTGCGGCCGCTTGTATTGCTTTCTTTGAGTTACAAAATTTACGCGGTCAGAAACCGCGGCGGTGTAAGCCCGGCGCCCATTGAAGAACCCGAAGCATCCTCAAAGCTGCCGATGCAGTAGCCTCAAGAAGTGGGTTAAAAATGTTTAGTACCAGTTTCAATTAAATTTTAATGGCTGCAATGATAGATCGAAAAACATATATCCATTTCCGCTGTATAAAATTCCTGCTGGAAATGCATTATTCAGCGCAAAGTTTAAAATTGAGCACAATTGACAAGCAAATAATGATGCGCGTTTCAATATTGGAATGGAAATAATAGGGATGGAGTCTGTTGAACGATTTAAGGGGTAAATATTGAAATAAAATTGATATAATGGCATCGGTAATTTTTATATTCCAGTAAAAAAACATTTCCTATATGTTTTTAATATTAAAAATATAGACGTTAATTTTGTAATTAAAACTCTACACTTGACACCTTAAACTTGTCTGTTCAAATCTTTTTATACAATTTTTACGCAAATCTTTTCATTTAATTTCTGCTTCCCAGCTGTCACTTCAAGACGTGGAAATAATTTAAAAATTTTACAAGTTAAATAAGAAGTGATTCTCTGAATTGAAATGTTCTGCGCCCGACTTGTGACATTTGAGTTAGGAGATCAGTGGCTGTATTTTTGAAATGGCGTTTGGCGACGAACACTCATTTGGAAACGTTTTCACGCGTCATTTCGTCTACTACGACGTTTTGAGTAAGTATTTTGGTCGCCAAATGGAACGCAGAGAACGTGTATACAAGGATCTTTTGGCATATGACTGATGTGAGGGTGACAGAGACAGCGCCTTACAAGGAAGGTAAACTGTAAGGTGCTGTCTCTGTCACCCTCACGTCAGTCATGTGCCAAAAGATTGTTGTAGTAGGACTCTATTTTGTATTGACAACAATTTGTATTGATAAGTGACAACTACGAAGACGAATGGTTCTAAAATTCACAAAATCAGCGTTATGCAGCTTATGCAACTGAGGGCGTAACTATACGACGACCATCGAACGCTCGTCACCAGACGCCATTTCAAAAAAAGTGCCACAGAAGCTGGATTTTTGAAACATACAAATAAATAAATAGTTGAAAAATTCAATAATACTTAAAATTTGTTAATGTTATGTAATGTTATATGATATGGAATTTCATAATAATACCAAATATATTATTTTCTATAATGTCTTTTTTATGATGTTAGTGTTTGACTTTGATGTTTTGCTATACTTATTCAAGGTAAAATTCTATACAGGCAACAACACTAACTACATTTCCGAAGGTATCTACTTAGAATTTTACGTTTCGTTTTGTTCACGTTAATTATAGGTTTCTTTTCATTTCTAGGTGGAACAAGCGATTTAAAATGCACAAAATCAGCATTGTGTGACTCGAGACGCTTACGACAGCGTAAAAAACGCTCATCGCCAGGCGAACGTCTCAAAAATAGAGCTTCCTGAGCCTTAATTCTTGAACGAAAATCATGAAAACGTATACGAATGTTATAAGGTATTTCCGTATTTTTTAAATTCGCATAGACGAGTTTTTTTTCTTGGGCTTGACCATTCGAATTCTAAATTCGCCCGATAGAATGTGTCATAATGTTATTCGTTTAATTACTTGGCAACATAGTTCCGACTGGTTAAAAAATACAGCAATTGTAACCACTCGCTACGAAATTGCATGCGACAATGTTTCGTGTACGAATATGATAAGTCATCAGTGAAATTCAAAAATCGAGCCACAGGTCGGTTTGCTACCTCGTGCGGCGGTAATTTGACGGGTAAGTGAGTAGTCACAAATCATGGACTCCGTTCGCGTTCGATCTGAAACTCGTTTCAATTGCAACCCACACAAATGGCAGCTCTTCACCCCTTTGATAAAGGTGCGTTGTAGATTGACGCCGAGAATTTAAAGTGCCTTAAACTAGTTTTGTTTACAAACTAAATGGAACTGTGAACACACGAGATAAATTGTTTTTGAGGTGGGATTGGCAATTCCATATATCCTCAACGCGCTATCTTCAACGCGCAACGTTTGGAGGTTTACATCTCTACTAAAGTTATAGGTAAAATGTGGTAAAGTCGAGTAACAAGTTACCTACTTCTGTGCTACGCGACAAGTATTAAATTTCATGGACCTGTCGCGGTTATATACAGTCGTTAATTGAGTTGTTGGCTTCCAGTCTACACAAGCAGCAATGAAATAAAAGTACCTACCTAATTGAAAATCAACCATTGACAACATTTGACCGGATAGGAAGGTGTGGAGCCGGTTCACTTTTTTGGAGGCGACCATCTCAGACCTCAGGGGTAGCAACGCATCTG
>DWJQ01001948.1:0-10255 GCA_018248915.1 Hesperia meskei straton | reverse complement strand
TAGGCCTCCTCAGTAATGAGGAGAGACCCGTGCTCAGTAGTGGGCCATTAGTGGGTTGTAGCTTAGCTTAGCTTAAACGTAATCCTAATGCATTCTTCTTCTCAACCCATCATGGTCCACAATTGCGAAAGGATCTCTTATCAGAATGAGAAAGTTACGGCAAATAATCCATACTCCATCACACTGGCCAAGTGCGGATTGGCTGACTTCACACACCTTTGAGGTTTGCGAACTCTCCGGCATACAGGTTTCCTCACAATATTTTCCTTCGCGATTCCGCGAGTGACATAAACACACATGGACAAGTAACATTATTCTAAGGCTACTTACATGGATTTTTCGGGAGGATTTACGTATACGACGAAATTAAGAAATACGCTCTCACATACTTTACTTTCTTAACTTACAGACTTTTATTATTGTGTGCAACAAAGTTGTATGATTATATCAGTAGTTTGTCTAAGCATTCAAACATTTGATACATTATCAGTGTTTGTTATTAATCGCGATGACAAACGTCGGCTGTATGTTCCGGGAAGACGCTCTGAAACCGCCTGACGAGTCGTTCCTTGTAATCCGTTTACAGCCCGGGGATTTCCCGAGAAATATCTGCTTGATTTATTGTTCAGCCGATTTGTTTAATTTTTTGCGGCGCTATCTCGTTTGGTGCGCGGGTTGTACGACCTGCGATGAGTAAGTAGATTGTTGGTTTTTATTATAACGAAAAATCTAAAAATACACGTCCTAAATAATTATAGTACATGTAGGTCTGTCTAGTCATTAAATACATTATCTCATTACTGATCAATTCATAGTCAAATCGGCGATAAGATCAGAAACTTATAAAATCAGACCAATGGTCCAAAACTTTTTACTTGCAACATTTACAATGTCTGAATAACTTATTAAAAACAGAAAAAAAAAATACATTATTTTCATACCTTATACTAATAAGCGTGGCAACGCACCCTACTTTACGGTTATAGGTAATAGGTGCTGCAAACTGCAAATCAGCACGGAGAAATGGCTCAGACGCACAATATCGAGGACACGCGGCCAAGTGCTGCCTATCCACGGCGAGCCGCCAACCCTGCACCCCTGCGTCCCCTGCACTTTAAAAACCAACCCTACCCGGTTATAATTTAAAGTAAACTGCGCGGATCGAATCGACGAACTAAAACGACCCCGAACGCAGTATCCAAACGCAGATTTCAATGTTTTACGAGAGCGCCAGCCATTCTCGCGCGACCCTCCCGCTCCCCCGCGGCCGATGTCCAAACGACCTAGCGGGGGGGACGTGTAAAATGTTTCGGGTCTAAGTATAATGGACATGTTTTATACCGACCCCCCCACATTAAGGCGCGCCCCGTATAAAACGCGTAATAGAATTTCAGCGATGACGACTGCCTCCCCCTAGCTGCCCATCTAACATTGTTAGCTGCGCGCATGCGTCCTGCCATCAGCGGAATGCGCGGTGCCAAATCCCTGAACGGTGGCCCATCAAACCGAGCCTCCTTTATGTTTGCTCCTCTCCCACCCCTTAGGAATACGTGAGCACTTATGACTGCGCTAACATAACCGGCCCTATATCTTCTCTCTTCCTTCCCGATGTACCTACACGCATCGCGCCGCACCGGTAGAGTATGGAGATTTCGCAATACTAATTAATTCTCCCAAATGAAGGTTTCACATTCAGTGCTTAGCTTCGTCGTCGTCCTCGTCGTACAAGTAACATCGTACAAATGCTTATATTTAGGTTAAATTCGTATAACTTTTACTCCTTCAAATTTAAGCCAAATGAAAGCCTCTTTAAAATGATTGATGGATATGGATAATGGAGGAAAATGAAGATGGATAATAATATCCTGGGATTTTCTAGTGGCAAGATCTAAGAACAATTCCCAAGCATCAGCAGTCATTTTGGAATCCTTGACAATAGAGTTGATTCAAAATGTCAGTCAACCTGCATTATGAAGTTTTCTTTAATGCTTTACGTCCTGTAATCAACAGCTACGACTACGAAGATCAATACTCTAGAGTCTAGACATTCTAAGCCCCCTAAATAACGTGACAGCTTGTCCTGACGTGACACTGATGTTAAGCCAAAGTTCCATGTAACGGGGTTGCACCAACCCATAAAATCCCATAGCGAGGCGTCGGGCCGAACTGGCAGTGCCGCGGGGAAGCGCTGGCGCCCTCATTGTTATCCAATTACGGACTCCCGCGCGATAATACGCCGCGAATTCAAATTAGGCGGGGAGAGCGGTCACCGACCCCGCTGATCAATCGCTGGACCGCGGCCGAATGTGCCGATACGTAGGCGTGGATATTTTTCTTTTTTTGGGCACACGTGAAAATGACAGACACGCGAGGGTTGCGTGGGTGCCCGGAATTGGAAAACATTTAACGGCTATGTCAAATGTTCTATCGGGACACTTTTTTAATTAGTTTTTGCAGTTAATACAATGGTTTTTTTATCTCATTTCTTTACCATTTATTTAAAAAGATAATTGCATGAATTTTAATACCATTTAATGATAAATAGTCCATGTATGGTACTAATTGCAAATTCGATTACCAATTTTTTTGTTTGCGGTCAGTGGCTTTCAAAACAACTTTTTTGTTTTGATTCTAAGTAAGCGGGTATTTTGTGCGAACCTAATGACGTCACTCGTTAGGAGGAAGTCTACTAGTTGGTCATTGATCAAGTCTCCATTAGGAAATAGAAAGTCTGCGGCAGAAAGCAAGCGTTATCTGTTATGTCCTTGACTTTACCGCGCCGATACCACGCTCTGCTTCCGGTTACATAACTACCGATTCAATAGTTCTTAATACATACTACGTACGCGAACGTAACATAGCACTAGTAAGTACACTACACCTAAATCTAGTGCATTGAGTAAATTTAATGCGACGGTGGGAAAAGGGAGCGTGCGAATTTCCGGAATCTAATTTGAAAAATCTTTTACAATTTGAAAAATACGTCATTTCCACCGACATAACCTTACCTTATTTACCATTATCTGTGCAAACAAAAATATTGTGTTAAAATTTTATAAAAATAAACAAAAGCCTAGCTAAAATCGACTATTATCAGCGGGTTGCTTAGATTATGATAATTTTGATGAAAGACGCAACCGTAGCCGTATAAGGACGACAATGTACTCGTTTAATTATATTGTAGAAGCATTACAATAAAGTTAAAACACAAATGTGTATTTACATTAAACTAAAATAAATCGGAATTCGAGAGTTGAATTTTACGCACTTTCCCAAATTCAGTTCAACTACCTCTGAATAGTTCAACTGCTTTTGACAGTAATTCACTAATCCCACCAGTTCAACGGTTGTACTACTCCGTTGAACTAGTGGGAATCACCCCAATGCTGGTGCGGCAAGCGAAGGTAAAGACTGCTATTCAGACATGCTCACTAAAGTCCGATCGAATTCCAGTAGATGTAATGTTACCTCCTCTCGGCCCTCGTCCAATGTTCTCCCGACCTCACTTAACTTTATCAATCCCTTACTATTGGCGTTTGTTGTAAATAGCCCCACACGCCATGTGAATGACATGATATTGATTTAAGATTATTAAATTGGATATTTAAATAACATTCCACTGCCACGCTGATTTCACGTCCTAGTTCTAAAGAAACAGAACATAGATTTTATATGGATGATAGCGTTCCATAACTAGATAAAATATCCTTTCGGATTGTTGGTCGTTCGTATCTTCATGTTTATTGTTTACTTGACTGTAGCAGTGTTCTGTTAGCACGACTTATTAGAGCAAAATATTCTTTCAATTCCTTTAAGTTTTTCAAATGTGGTTATACGCACATTTTTGAAAAAGAATCAGGTATAAGTTTTACCTGTTAAGATTTTGCTTTGGCATAAAGTCAACTTATCGTGCAAAACTGCTTTTCCATTGAACCTTATAAGCGGCCAAAAGGCATAGTAGGTTTATACAGGTCAAGCGCTATTAGCACAATTTATTGCTGCTCTCAGAGCTGAAGACACTGATGTTGAAGAATGATGAGATGATGTGGAAAAATATAAACCCTAGAATTCTCTTTAAACTCCATTTATCAATGTTGTCTACGTGCCTGGTCTCCTTTTACAAACTGAGTTAATGCTTGAATCCCAGTGATGGAAAAATTAAGAACTGTAAGTAATCTGTTATCTTCTACTTATTTTTGACCACTTACCAACAGGTGGCTCGTCTGCTTTTACGTGTGCCCTTCGGGCTATAAGAAAAATATAATCTGTCCTTCCTGTTTACTTCTCAATTATAACTCCCTACAAAACGTCCATGTCCTTTTGTTTAAAAGTGCATTTGAAGAAGCCATTTTCACCCACCTGATCCCACCTGATGCTAAGTGGCGTGGAAATGCAGTCGAATGTAATAAAAGCGAACTAACTTAGTAACAGCCAGTCTTGATAAAGATCCCGCTGACTTTTTATACGTTCTCATTTCAAGAATAAAAAGTACCACAACTCAAAGCCGTTTCTTGAAGCTGGCCTGGGCTGGGCTATACAGTTGTTTTACATTAACAAGCATAATCAATCGACGGAACGGGTTTGGGTTCGAAATCCGACGAACAAGATTTTCGACTCGTCATATTTGGTAAGGTGCAGAGGTGCGCGCCTCTAGCTGGAGAGTTTTAAAGATTTGGTCTCAATTTTTTAATCGATTCATAAGGAGCCAAGCAAGGGGTATGCAACCAATCCGCAAGACTTTTAATCGAAATCTAAAATTAAGCACAATTTGATTGCCCTTTAAAACATCTAAAATTTCCTTTGGGTATTTGAATTTAAAATTAAAGACTTTAATTTGGAGGTGCTATGTTCAGACAGACGGCAACCATATTTGGTCAGCACAAATATCTGCTCCTCTTCACATTGACACCGGTCTAAAAGCCCTCGGCCGCTGATATTTTACTAACTCCGCGGAATAAATATATTTTTGATGGGTAATATCGCATTAAATAATAACATGTAGACAGATACTCGTAGTAAATGTTTTCACACCACAGAACACGAAGGAATTTAATATACAAGAAGAACAAAACAAGCGGTCTTATCGCACGATAGCGATTACCTCCAGGCAACCCATCGATTTCTTTAGATCAAACATAGAATCAGACGCCACAACCATTGTTACTTATTTAAATGCAAATGACTTCATAGTGTCTGTGAATTGCTTTAGCATTTTTTTTATATGACCAACCTCGCCTATGATTGTATAATGAAGTCAATCAAAGTTTGTTCAGCTGAGGTGGTACAGGGGCCTCGAAGGCACCGTGCGGAACGGGTTTCGTCTCGAAATCGAACCAACAACATTTTCGTCTCTTCAACGGCCCCCGGATCTAGTTCTTTGTTAAACTGGTCGATTGGCTTTCTATCAAATCTTGCTTTTGTTTTATGTAACATGCTAGATTTCAACTTAACCGATTATCCTGAGTTCTTGCGAATTCATCTACTTCTGATTTGTCTAAGAAATGATTTATACGTGTTTCGGTCGCATCGTCATCATCATTGCATTTACAAAACTTTAAGAACGCTTTGGAAATAGATGTGCTAGTTTTTACACTATGTTTTTACTAACGAATGATTATTATTTAATTAGACGATGCATTTTTAAAAGACCCTTTTACTCCGCCTGTTCGGAAGTCCAACTTTCAAAGCCCTCTGCTGTAGCTTGGCATCTTGGGTGTGCAGTATAGGATATGTTTTATGATACTGATGTAATTTGTACTGTTCACTTATTCCATATCAGGTAATTGTTGTTCGTCGACTACTTACCCAAAAAAGACCAAGAAATGTAACCTGGAATATGCTGTTTGGAAAACATGGTGCACTTCAGTACCTTTTCCAAAGCAAAGGTTTCTGATAACTTTGATTGTTCGGTCGTCTTTTTGCTCTAGTACTACTGTTCACCTGATGGAAGTGGAACAATAGGTGTGCGGCTGGGCCAATGTTTGTTTTGTGGTTTCTTTGAAATGCACTTGAACATTATGGTCGATATAAGTTATCGCAAGCACTAATACCGACCTATTGAAGGTACAGCAATGGTATTTTATGGGGAATTTACTAAGACTAAGGTAAGCTGAAGTATTGGACGATCAAGTTGGTAGGTAATAACTTTGCGAAGCGATTGAGCACAGGTTAGTTTCCCTGAAAAAGCAAATTTTAATGCGACAGGTAGATATTTGTTCTGGGTCTTGGGAGTTAGTGATGTTTGTTTGTTTGTTTTGAACGGTGGTTTTAATTTGTGTTAGGATTTAATTCAAAGAATACCCTAGCGACCCGAAATCGGACACGAATTTCAAACACAAAAAGCTAACATAAATATGACGTAGAAAAAAAGTAGTCATGGGAAATAGTCTATGGAGGCTACAGAATATGAATCCGAGCTGCGGTTTCACCATTGATGGTGGCCGGTGGACACACGATCGGATAACGGGAACCACACGTTACGCAACCGGCCAGCCATCCGTATTTAACAGGATTCGTGGGAAATAATACTGATGAATCGATGTTTTAATGTAATCGAGATGCATTTGTACATATCATGGCCTTCGTGTAAAGTTATTAAGTCGTATAAGGTCACTTCCAAATGAAATGCTTTGCGAGGAGTAATTGTAGAAGTAGAGTAGAGGCGGATGGGATTTGATACCTATACAGTAAAACACAAATCGATTTCTACCCCTCGGCGTACCTACACTAGTTAAATATTAGTTGATAGAGTAAATTAAGAATTTAGCAAAGTGGTCCATTTCATCTAAAATATCGATACTATACAATTTCAGTTTTAGCAACTCGATATAACACAGGCAGCAGTTTTTCTTAATTTTACTGTTATCGCAAGAAAGTGTAATGGAATCCGGAGAAGCCTCCCCCCTTCCGTACGCTCCTCCTTCACCCCTCCATTGCAATACATTCCCACTTTACAACGTCACGTTACATTAGCCGTAACGTTAAATTTTATCGACCTCTTAGTATAAAATTAATATAAGCATTGCGTAGAAATGGTTGGTATTACGGAGTCGAGCGGGAGCGTTCCATCGTTAAGTTTTTAGGGCGAAACAACGTTACATACTAATATGGCTGTACCATACAGTTTGATATTGGATAGAACGCTGGATTACAAAGGCTTTTATACCCTGAAGGCCTCCGACATGGCTTAGGGCCACCTACCGAATAATAACGGGACGGAAGCGCTCAAGATCCCACCAAAAACATTTTCACGTAAAATGTTGCCAAGACGCGACAACTTTTCTAGCCCTGTTAAAAAAAATTATGAGATCTTATGTAGAGTCAAGCTTCTGAGCCGACACTCCCAAACTCAACAAGCCCTAATTTTACTTAATTAAAACTTTCGTGAAAATCGGTGGGTATAGAATCGAAATTGAACTGTTTATAACTGAACGCTTTGGTTTAGTTGGTTCGGTAACGCATCGTATTGTGCGCAGTCCTTAAAATCGACAAAACGTAATCATAATGGAAGTACGGAAAATGCCCTGCGACCTGTGACCGCCTTTCGAGAAATGCATTCCTAATCCAAAATCATGACTAACCCATCTCAAGCCTTCGCGTCCTTTAACTAACGCACTAATCGCATTACTACAATGTTTAATTAACTTACAAACTAGTTATGTACTAGCAGTAACAGTTAACATCGACAAGCCATTGTTATGCTAATAACGCTTTGTGTATCCCTGAAGTTCAATAGAAGCGTGTCACTCACCTTACTGTACGAGTGTTACAGCGTACGCCCGCATTTGCGTGCTATTTTTATAGGAAGTAAACGGGTATGACCACCTGGTCATGCCATTACCCTTACGTCATAAAAAATCAACATCACATCCTCCGTGGGACTAACTTTTACTCGTCACGTTCTTTGCCACGATTGGAAATCGAACCGAGGACACCTTGCTTCACTAGATAACTACTAACTGAGTTATACAGGTTAAAGTTAAGAAAGAAAGGGAGAAAGATTAAGCGGTTGTCTTTTATTTCTTTAAATATAAAACTGTTGGGTATGGAAAAAATAATAAGCGCTTTTGAGCATTGAAAGGTAACGAGTCATATTCGTTGTGCTAAAGAGCTTCATTCTTTGCTGATTAAGTTTAAAGCATCTTTATCCGTTCCGTGTTCTAATTTTAAAATGGTCAAATGGAAGTTCTTCGAATTTGGATTAGTAATGCCTTCTAACCTTGGACCCCACCGTTCACCAGACAGGTAACATAATCTGTGGTCGGTAAACTTTTGTCTAACAATGAGTTGGGTTCCTAGGTCATGGCGGGCAACCTTACTTAGGTCACCTTACACGTCGCCCAGGGGTACGATGTAGGTCGTATTCAGGGTTAGGGTTCACACATTTATTAACTCGGTTGTTTCTACGAATTCTATATTTGGTTATAACTTATCAGAAAATTAATTAAGTCATACGCTCACACCCTCATACTGTCACTGAGGTATTTCAGTAAAGCACAAAATCTAAAAGACAGAAACTTCTGAGAAAAAAAGAAAAGGAAGTGTTTATTCTTATAAAGACTACCTTTTCTTCTTTCTTTTATTGGCTGGCAATACATCGGTGATGCCTTCGGTGTCAGTGGTCCTATGCTTATTTATTTGTCTTCTATTCACTTGAGGCCTCTGCTTGAGACATAAAAAAATATTTCTTTGTACGATAGGTATCATAAAATATCATCATATTGTCTACGGAAGCTTGTGTGTATGCACTGCATGTGTGTTGTTACCTATATTATGACATGCGAAAGTATGAAAATGTTTTATGAAAAAATATAATGTTAAAACTACTTAGGTATTTAAAAACATAATCTACGTTTTGTAGTAATGACTAATGACATATAGATAGACATGCAGCGGCGCGGAGCGCCGAGTTCGTTGAAGCGAGTTAATATTTATTTCCAGTTTTAGTAGAGATAGAGCGGTATCAGAGAGTCAATATTGGCCGGGGTATTGTATGTTTAACGAATTCTCCACACTCGGCACACCAAACATTTGCTGGATGTATGCACAAGCATATGGAAGTTGTGAAATGCACGCCTGACAGGCAGACAATACGCCTTGTACCTATAGACCGCTAATGTAGGTACTACCTACCTATCTACTTATTCATTTCCCTTGGTATTGGTATGGCGAATTACATTATCACAGTTCTGCAGGAAGGTCCTTGAATTGAAACTCGATGAATTCTTTTACTCATGTTCCTATGCGTTATGTCAATAAACATAACATTGGCAATACATGAATCTGCCATTGTTCCGGAAAGTTGAGCGTCGAGAGGAGAAACGACGAAATACATACATTTTTGAAGGACGCTCTACCGGAACATTCAGGTGGACTTATGACTTCAGACTTCTTTCAAAAAGTCTGCGGCCTGTTAAAGTCAATAGGGTCATATTTATCTACATTTATATCTTTACAGAAGTGGATTGTATACAGGTTGTTGTGACCCACCACATCATTGTTTACTTGATCTCACTCTCAATATTAATTTAATTTTTACTTACACTGATTAATGATTTTCTCCAGTCACTAGCCTTTTACCAATACTAAGGAGCTAGAGCATTCTCTACCACACTGCTCCAATGCGAATGAATTGATTCAAGTTAATGTACAAAAGTGAAATTATCTTTACTATATAATTGATATTTTTATTGATTACAGGTATGTATCCGGAACTGCTAAGTAGGTACATACTCCACTGGTCACGTAAGCATAGACGAGTACTCTGTGTGTTTAAATAAAATTTAAATGACTTATCAAAAAAACTGCAAAATAAGTAAATTAAACTAGTCATGATTCCTGGGTTAAGGAATATTTATTGACGTTATTTCAGACTACTGGACTCATAACTGACATAATATATTCAATTCAAACTCTATACATATATTTATATCTTTATACTTAATTTAATAAAACTGTAAAGGATCGCTGCTTGTACACGCTAATCTCAGAAACGGCTGCTCGGATTTTTATGCGACTTTCACTGGGAGATAGAGAGGGTTGTTGTGGAGGAACATTTAGGCTGGTTTTTATCCCGGAATTCCCGTGGGATCGAGATTTACGCGAGAAAAACTCCTACATTCGAACGAAGTCGCGGGCAATAGCTAATCATACATAAAATTATTATCATAACGATTACATATCTACATATACTTATAATAAATCTGTAGAGAGGTCAATTCTGTACATTAAATATATTTCCAAAATAACTATCAGG
>DWJQ01001947.1:0-10255 GCA_018248915.1 Hesperia meskei straton | reverse complement strand
GTGGAACCGCACCCTAAGGACTAATGAACCAAAAAAATCTTTATGAACTTCATATTTTTTATTTAAATTTAAATAAATTTGGTATTATCGATATTATCGACCAAAATATCGATATTATCAACTATCGATAATTTCATTGCTTCGATATAATTATCGATATTAAAACAACCTTTCATCCCTAAACACGAACACCAGCCCAGCGCAATCCTCAAATTTTTATTAGTCACAGATAATAAATGAGAAATCAAAAATGATCACAGAGTAGGTACCAAAACCATAAAATAAAAGAAAAAATATTATTCTACCATTTTATCACCCATCTTTTATGCCTAAACAATATACTCGTAAATGAATATATCTAAACTATATTTAAAAAGTAAGAAACTTTGATTATCGAAACAATTTTGAAAAAATTTCCACAATGCGGGTTGGCGTACATTTATTAACTTGTTCTTCAGACGGCCCGGCACCACGGCACGGGCACACGGGCGCGGCGCGGCATCACTGCCACTTCGTCTTTGTCACTAGGAGATGGTGCAGAAACTTTACCTAGTTGTGCATACGGTGACGATAAGAAAACCCCGCTCAGCAGCGGGGTCCACCCAACTATCGGGAGATTTTAGTCCTCCAACCCAGATAAAAAAGTGACCCACCCCGTTTGTATATTAAGTCCATTGCCACCCCAGAGACCCATTCGCCACGCAACGCAGAAAGGAAAGCGCGACGACGACGCGACGCGGCGAAATGGAAGACCGGCTGTCTGTCAAAATTAAAAATCGGGGCATAGTATTATTGTTTCTCATTTGTTTTTCATTTCATAAACGTAAACTTGACCTTTTTGTTGACCATTGAAATGTAATGTATAATAGACCAGAAATTATCGCAGTAGCCCCATGAGAATAGTTTTCTTTTCCATGCACAATTCACACAATATAATGATAAATAAACTCAGAATCAGAATCAGAATCATTTACCTATTTGTCATAGCATAGGTAAGTTATAAGATGTTATACAGTTTAAAGTTCAATTATACTAGCCAATTTTATGGCGTACAAACATACATTATATAAGTTGGTATGCATGCATTTTGTAATTTATATTAAATTTAAATATGTAAATAAAAATGGAGAATATCAAATTATTATTATTACACTCAGTGGCGGCGCTAGGCGTCGGCGACCGCCGACGGCCTCGCACCTAAGGGGGCCTCGCACCTGAGGGGACCTCGCAAAAGTTATAAAAAAAATATTTCTTATTTATTTTCATACACTTGCGCGAGTCAAGTGAGTGAGTAGGTAGTACTTTAGGAATTCGCTTGACACTGTGAACGACGTCAAACAACTTATACAGTACAATAATTTAGAAAATAATTTGGAAGAAATACATGTTTACCTACATTAGAATCATACTCACAGTTCCCGTCACTACAGCTTCTGCTGAGAGAAGCTTCTCAAAATTAAAATTGATTATGACCTACTTGAGAAGCACGATGAGCCAAGAGAGACTATCTGCGTTATAAGTTCTATCAATTGAAGCTGAAATAGTGGCTAGTATTAGCTAATCCTGAAATAGTTCATTCAGGCCAAAAGCTGAAAAGTTTGTCTATTTTAATTTCTATTTGTGTAATTTTTGTTATAATTTTGACTAACAATAAAACTCGTTTACTCATACATTAGTTTCACTATAATTCGGCTCATGTAAGTAGATAATGTAACATTTTCTTTTTGACTGGGAAATAAAAAAAGGCCTCGCGGGGCTCGCGGTTCCTCGCGTATCTAATTTCGCCGACGTCCAAGTGTAGTCTAGCGCCGCTTACAAATGAACTGGAATTTTGACTTTAACCCTGGCACAAGGGGGTCGAAGAGGATGGAGGAGAGCGAGTAAAGCGCTCTTAGGTGCCGTCGTTCCCGGATCGAAAGCCATTTAAGCTTAGAACGGTAGCTGGAAATGTGATCATATGTATTTACGTATGGAGAAAACAAAACTAACGGCACTGTTTATTAGTCGCTTGTTAAGTTGGGTTTCAGTGAGATTCAGACAGCACACGTCGCCGTAATTGATGATTGGAAATATTAACGCTCAATTCGACTGTATTGTTTATTTTTGTCGCCTTAGAATTAGTACTGGAAACCAATTTTGATATTTTTAACCGACTTTAAAAAAAGAGGAGGTAGGTGGTACTCAATTCGACTGTAGGTATCTATTGTTTATTTTTATCACTTTAGAACTTTGCACTGGAAATAGTGGAAACTGGGAACCGATTTTGATTTTTTTTTTGTATTTGAAAGGTAGCGCTTCACGCCTATGACAAGTAGTTTCAAGAACTACTTATCGATTTTGAGGTCGATTCTTTTTTGTTAAAACTTAAAAAGTTATTTATTAATGGTGCATTTGGCTTGGCCACTAACCCCTCCATTAATCTGCACTAAGTATACCTACCAGAGCGGTGAAATATGGTGTAGGTCTAGACCTATTCAGGTATAAGGAGGACCCGTATTCAATAGTGGGCCATTTACGTTAAAGCCAAGACGAGTAGTCTTAATCTATTATTACATGCAGTTATAAAAAAATAAAATTGACTCGGTCCATTCGGACATTAAAGTGAACTCAGTCCGATATAATTAGCCTTTTTTGTAGGTGCTTATCTTCATTTGAGTAACTATTTCCCGATGAACTTTCCATACGATATGTAACAGATATTATTGTTAAGGACAGGTCGTGTCAGGGTTAACAAGCGACATTGGCGAAGTTCAGCCTAATTATTCGAATTAATTGAAAGTCACGCTTATTTACATTGTGTCGTATAATAATGAATCCTTTCACCCCGGAACATAAATCAAAAACGTGCAAATCTAAATTAAGAATTTAAAACTCGCCCTCGCTTCGATTCGGGAACTGTTCCTACTACGTAGTACCTACCTGCGTACTCATAAATGATTAGGCATGATTCTTTGTACTGATAATAATCTTTATTATTTTTTAACCGACTGAAATGAAACAAACACATGAAGCTCACCACAATATATAGATAAAAACCGAACCTAATTTTGTTCAGCCATTTCTGAGCTTCGAGCTCACAGACAAATAGAATGAATTTGGTGCCAAATTCCTCGGAACCCTTACCGTTGTAAAGTCGGTAGAACACATCATCAGACACACACAGACACACACAGAAACATCATCTCCTAAAACTTAATAGGTGTTCTAACCTGTAAGTGACTCGTGGGAGTCGTG
Organism: Hesperia meskei straton; assembly: GCA_018248915.1. Classification (NCBI taxonomy): domain Eukaryota; kingdom Metazoa; phylum Arthropoda; class Insecta; order Lepidoptera; family Hesperiidae; genus Hesperia; species Hesperia meskei. The sequence goes on along the minus strand of DWJQ01001947.1, from coordinate 7,021 downwards.
GGTTGTTGACAACTCGGACTACGCGCTTTTTTACGGCGTCAAATGGGCTAAGTATTTGTAAATGAAATATCTTTGTGTAATTTTATTTTAACATTTAACCTCTTGTTAACAGAGATAAATTCACGATCTCCGAAAACGGCTACGGGCGCATAGTCGGCAGATTGAAGGACATCATCATAAAAGGTGGGGAAAACATCGCCCCCAAGGAGATTGAAGATCTACTCAACACACATCCTGACATCATCGAGAGTCAGGTAACGTTTATTTTATATAAAAGGTAATATAATAATTTATATAGGTATTTTTTATATTCTAATTTCTTCTTGTAAGTATTACTTTGCAATATTTTTAATTGGCACCTCCCTCCAAAGGAAATATACACCAATTTAACATACATACATAACTGGGATGGCCACAATAGATCAGAGATGGTCGCAGTGGCCTCATGGGGATACTAGTTCCCCATGTCCTGATACCAAAATAATAATAACATATGTATATATACATACTTGATTATAATGCTTATACTTTCCTAGATATTGTGCACAAATATAGTATGTATTTATGTATGTATATAATTGTAGTAATATTATAATATTTTTATTTCATATAGGTATATTATATTTATTTTTGTGTTTGGCTATATAATATATCACCTCATATTATTATTTATATATTATGGTTTCATGTGTTTTCCAATTAATTTTAATAACTCAATGTTATTTTTAACACCTGCCATCTATCTGCCATTGCCACATCCACCCAGGGCTAATTGGCAAAGAATGCCTTTAGGCATTAAGTTTTGCCCTTGTATACCCTTTGTAAGGTGTTACAAAATAAATAAATATGTACGTAACAATTACTTAGGTAATTGAATAACTCACTTTTTACAAAAAACAACTCAGAAATTCCGTTATATGTCGCTCAAAATATGGGATCAGATGACGGGTAACTTTTGATTAAATATGATACGAACCAAACACGAACTGTTTCTTTGGTCCGTGACAATATACCTATAGGAAACTTCGGGATATGACTTTTTTATTGTATGTTGTGATGTGATAGCAACTAGGTAAGTACAGTAAACACGCATGCCGTGAAAATGTTAGTTGTCCACTTATTTACGTTCAAAAGATAGAGTCATGTGACAAAGCATACAAACCGACAGTTTGTCATCTATCGGGTGCTGAACCCAAAAAAATATAAACATTCGGGAATATCTTTTCTCTTACTAAAATCTGCTTGTAGGTGTTGTGACCACTTGAGACAACTTCCGGGTATTTCAACGCGGTTTGGTTTCTCTTAAAATGTATTATGAACCTAATCGTCGTTAGATTCGTCTCAGTTCGATCGATTTATTTATGTACGACACAAAGGAATTTTAAGTGTAAATGATATCTAATGATGTAAGAATTATTCAAATAGATTAAACTTGTTATTAATTGTAGTGTGACAACTTTTATAATGAATTGTATAAAACAGAATGTAAAATAGTGACCTTAACAGTAAATGGATATAGTACATACCCGTACAATAAACCAAGTGATCGATGTCTGATACGTGACATATTTAGGAAAATCCGGTCAAGTGCGAGTCGGAGTATCACACCTAGGGTTCCTTACCACCAAACTATGTTAACACTCCCCGCGGTTACTCACATGCGTGCGAACGTTTGTATATAGAACGAGTATTTGCACGAATGTGTGAGAGACGACGTGTGCGTCGAGAACTAACTCGCGAGACGCACTTTGATGTACGACCAAACACACACACACACACAGATTGGAAAACTGCGACTGTATCTTAATTATTTGCGAAGGTCGTCCTACACTTTTAGATTCGGGTATTCGTGCGAATGTATGTCATCGGCATAACATGTAATCAATAACAAGATGTAGGTAAGGCATTAGGTATACATAGACACATCTAAGGCCGCTCATTCCTTCCTGCGAACCTTTGTACATTAGGGTGGAGTGAAATATATATAAAAAAAATTTTTTGCTCTTATCAAATCTCCTGTATTACTAATTGGTGACCATATGTAAAAGCTTTATTCATGCAAAAAATCAAAGGTCTACGACTTTATTTTCAGGTGGCGGATTGAGAAAATAGTTTCTAAAAAACTAATATTTTTACTTATAAGATTAGCCTCAAAAAAGTGTTGTTCTTACTTGCTTTGCCTTCAAATATAGTGTTTTTAAACTTGGTTTGAGTGTTATCTCTTAGTATTTTCTTATAAAACTTTAATACATAGTTTTGAAATTGTGACAAAGTTTAATAAATTTTAGTAAAAAATGCCTAAAACGCGTAAAGATTTGCGGTGTCCTTTATTTGGTGATCCAATTAAAAATAAAATACTGGTCGGAAAAATGGAGTCATTGTGTTACTAGAACAACATCTGAAGCGCCCTTTGCAATGGTTTGTGTGCTTGTTACATGCAAATGAACTACCACTTCGCCATCTGTTCTCCAGTCTCGACGGCACTACTACAGGACCTTTTCTGGCAGGTTTGGAAAACAGCTTGATAAGTATCTGGACTTAAAAATAGAAGCATTTGAAGCCATCTCCTACCGAATTGCCGAATCTGAATATTGATTTGTTGAGTACGGATCAAACATACCTTTATCAGATGTGTTCTGCTATTTCTTCTGGTAGAGTTCCGATAAGCTTAGCTAATAAAGACCCAGGAAAACTAGCCCATTCTCGATGGTTAACTTGCGCTAACAGGATCCTTCGCTTGTATATCGGTACAGCTAATCCGACAAATAATTTGAAAGAACTGGCTACTTTCATCCTAAAAGTTTACGTACCTAACTGGTTTGATATCAAGAAAAAATCCTCTTGTAAATTTGGTCCAATTCACGTCTTTAATATTAATATGGTCAAAAGAAGTTTGTATTTGCGAGATGATTTAAAAAGTATTGTCTTAAATACTATTCAAAGAAATGCTTTCTTCATACACCCAGAAAATCTATTACTCGCTATGTTACAAGATAATATTGAAGAAGTACGACAGCTGGCTCTTCGGAGAGTTTTAAAGGCAAGAAAAGAGTCCAAAGGCAAGAAAGTTCGTGAATTCCAGTTACAAGAGCTAAAAATAGATGCGACAAATTATTATGATTTGATAGAATGGGCGAAAGAAAAGATAACAGAACCTCCTGTAACAATGAAATACAGCGACTCGGAAATTGCTACAAAAATTACATCTGGAGGTAAATTGTTTGACATTGAAAAGTACCCTTGCCACACTCAAGCAGTCGAAAGGTGTGTCAAACTTATAACTGAGGCTTCGGCATCAGTTTGTGGACCCGATGCTAGAGATGGTTTCATTCGTTCTAGAATAAAATCCAGACAAGAAATACCTATTTTTGACACCAAATCTCAATATTTCCGTCAAAAAGAAGCTACTGGGACGTCGGATATTGAACATTAAAATTTAATATTATTGGTTATTTATTTTTTATTTTTATGTCTGATATTTTTTCATATCGTTATTCAGTGCACTAATAGTTTTAAGTTTATAATCAGTAAATTATACGTTAAGATTGTCAGAAATAAATGTTTATTTGTAACGCTTTTTTTTATTTATCTACCTTTAAACCTAATGCGCCACGTCAAGATATTGAGTTAGAAAAGTGTAATTTTGCATTTTTTTAATTTCCATTGCTATAGATCACTGTTTGAGAAGGCAGGAAACTTAAAATTAAGAAAAAAAAATTTTCACTCCACCCTAATGCACACGTCAGAAGTTTACATTGTTGTTTATTAGCAAATTAATAATACAATCAACAACCCTGTTTTAATTTTTGTAGATACATAGAAAAAGATTTCATGATTAAAAATTTATGTTATTATTAAATTAAACTTATGTAGTAACACGCGGGCGATCCCTCCCACAAAAAATAATATCATATAACTCCAAATTATAACCCACACGTAAGTTAATACCCATTTAAGACACCTTTTCAAACATAATTATGTAAAGTGAGTCTTCCGTAAAATAAGTAATGTAAAGAGTAAAAGGCACTTTGGCCACGCTTTTCTCATAAACAGCCGTGCCCTACATTTCTTTGTTTACACATAACAAATTCGCTCCTGCCATTAGTTCGACCATGAACGAGCCTTGGCACTGAGAATGGTTTGAAGCGATTAAGGATTTAGAGCACCATACTGCAGCTAGGTTGTCTAGGTCGTGTACTAGATTGCAGGACATGGTTTATTGTTGAATCGTTTTGTACAATTTTTCTGACAATAGAGTCGAGCATAGTCAGGTGAAGGTTAGTATCTGAATGTGTGTTACTTTCATTTGTATTTAATAATAGCCAAGATGAGTACCACCCTTATGACAACTGGGACCGATTCATAACGAGTCACAAATGTGTTGCTACCCTTGAGAAATAAAATTGTCTCCACTACCATTCTTAATTTGAATTCCTCACTTTATTTGTTTTTTTAAACACATAACCTTATAAATATCAGCATTATAATAACTTTCTCTTTTAATTCTAATACTTTTGTGGCTTCTTTTGTGAGTTATTTCCTTGATACAGGTTTGAGACTGTACGTAAGAGTTAAATGGGCGATTAAAAATCAGTAGTAGCCTGCCAAAAGAACGTCACTTGGCGCCAATAGAGATGGCCTAATTTCCATCAAGTTGCAAAATTGTCCGAAGTAGGCAATCGGGTCTTGTTTTGTAACTGGGTGCTCCGAGCGGTTAAATTTAGACAGAAATTATACTGATTTCTCTTGAGATTTCCAAGTTATTAATAACTTTGTATAAGTACCTACTTATTATTGTCGGACACTGTCGTATTAATACATACTTGAAGTACAGTTATTACAGCATTGATAGTAAAATAACAGTGTAATTATAAGAATTGGCAGTTGTATATTAAAGTGTTATGAACAAAATAATAATCCTGTTATGAAATGATAAATACATAAAATACAAATTGCAATGATTTATGTACACACAGGGATTTTCTCCAGTTGTTGTGAAAAGGGTCGGTCAAATTGGGTTTATAGCTGGGCCCGTATCACATCCTAACTGTTGTTACGAAAATATATCTATCATATTCCGATAATGTTTGTTATTTTACTCGCGTATATTAACATTTTGTAATTTTATTTTATCAAATATATTGATTATTATTTTTTTTATTAAAAAATCCATTAATAATACCTACAATATTTAGCAGCTAATTTCGTAAGCGGATCCTTTGACAGCTGATGTCGAAGAATCAAACAGGAAGTATGTTATGTAAAATTTCTTGTTTAGGAAGAATAATGGACTTCACAATCATAAAATCAGATAACTCCAAAACAACTCGCCAAATGTCGCCTAAATTTATATGGGACTAGAGGACAGGCACGAATAAAAAATACAGTTGAATTAGAAACTCCTCCTTTTTTAAAAGTTGGTAAAAAATTATGTTTTGAGTTTATCCAGGTCTATCCAGGTCTGGAACTTAAATATGAAGAATATTTTTCATTATATATTTCACTGTCTCACAGATATTACCTAACACAAGACATATTTCACAGACGTGACAACATACGGTACACTAGCGTCACGTAGTGTCGAGTAGCAGCAATGTCTACCTTTAAATATTTCGTTTCATTATATTTTACATACGACAAGACACAAAAGCCTTCTCTGAACTTCTACATGAATCAAATATTTCGAAAGTTATAGATACTATTTAATTAAACATGTTATATAAACATGAATGTTATATTTTTTCTATACAAAACATAAAAGTCTCGTGTTAGCAAAAGAAAAACATCGAAGGACGGCTTGCTCTTCGTTAAAGAGGCAAGTAGGCTCCAGTACTGAAGATTAGCGTTCATTTCTGTACACCTGAATATCTTTCTTTATATAGGTTCCATTATTTGACATCAGATGGCGCTATACTGTGCAGTTCATGAATGAAACTATAAATAGTGGGCGGGCAAGCTTCCCTCGGGGTTCGCGGTTGCATCTACGTACTATCTACATTTATTGTGTGCTTCTATCGATTACGTCATTCGCGCTTTCGGGGAAGCCTGTAAATGTTTATGCATCGGAAATCGGTTTCGTTTACGAGATGCTAATGAATAATAAATAGCCTATCATCTCGTTATTGGTGTTCTCCTAATGATCGTAACTGGCGGTGCCTGTGACGTATTTTTGAAGATTACATTCACTATGTCTGTCTAGATTGTGACAGGGGGGCGCGTGGGGTGGCGGGGCGCGCGGGGGAGGGGGGAGGCAGCCGGCAGTCTCGCCAGTGCTCGACCTGCTCCTTACCTACGCGCATGTCCCTCGCGCCCAACCCTTCAACCAGTTTCCACACAAACCGGGCTCCGTTACATAATATCGTTCGACGGGCACTTTAAAATTCATAGTGTTAAGGCTTGTTTCTGTGATCGATACCTTTTTTGCACGATTTACACGCGTAGTTAAGTTAGCGTTACGTAAGCCGCCGTCCACTGAAGCTTCGCTTGTCACCGCTTTTGTGATACTCGGTTGTGATATATTCGTTTAGGCAGGCTTTTTGCTCGTAGATTTAGGGTGTAAATATTGTTGGTTTTGGGGCATATCGAGTTATCGTATCGGAGCCCGGGGAGCCGCCGTAACGTGGAAATCTGGGATCCCGTGTCCGATCCATCACTTGTTGATCGTGTCCGAGAGTTCTCCTTGTCCCCTGTCCCTGAGTCCGCATGGTGAGCACTTCGAGGGTGTCCGCGCGAGGTTCGCGTGTGGAGTGAGACTTGTTGATCGCGGGGTGAGAGAATGCGCGCGTAGCGCTCCCGAGAGTGGCTCGACACGGCTTCGCGCGCCTGGTGGCCGCGCGCCACGCCATCTGGCGGCTGCGGCGCTCCGGCTCGCAACCCGCGCAAGGCTCCAATGACCACGAACAGACCAACCATCTGTACGTTTCTTCTCTATCTCTTCACTCTGTCTCGCAAGCTTTTGTTCTGTCATCCTGTTTATTGTTTATCATCGCCTTCATTGTGTTCTCGTTTCCTCCTGTCACCC